>JASAOE010001313.1:0-14962 GCA_029964075.1 Patiria pectinifera
TTGTTACAAGGTTAACACTGGATTTGTTTGTCTTGTTGTTTTATTTCTCTTGCTATGATTCAAAATGATTTTCTAAGCTTGAAGTTTCTGAATGAATAGATTGAATAAAATTGCAGAGTGCAAACTACTAAGCCTTTGTATAGGTTGTGACGTTTGAAATATTTCTGAGTTTAATTAACTTTTATTACTTTGTTTCTCTCAAATGCGTGGCCAAAAAAAAAAGAAGACTTTTCTCCAAACACCTGAAACCTCTTTCGATATCAGATGAGTATCTATCAACATTCAGGCACATTATTTCGGAAGATTTGGGCAAAAATCGCCGACTAATTGATAAAAAAATATCATTTTTGCCACCTTCAATAGAGGGCGCGCCACATGCACAGTACGCTACTGTATCAGTGTCAACACAGATGTCCGACTTTTTGAGTAAAAAGAAGACATCTATCTCAAATATTGAGTAATGCAATACATTGAACGGTGGCCAGGATGATTTATCATGAAAATAGACAAACTAGACACAAGATTAAACAGAAATATTATTGCTTTTCTCTCTCTCAACAGTTCTTAAATGCAACGCAGAGAAAAACTTCTGGAGATAGGATCCCAGTCCAAACATACTATTTTTCTCAGCTGCCCAAACGATAGTCCTGGTCGACAAACTATCTCTCAAAATTAAGTAATGCATTAAATTGAACGGTGGTCAGGTGATTCATCATAAAAATAGACAATTAGACAGAAGATTTAGACAAAATATTGTTGTTCTCTTTCCTCAACAGTGTCTGTGTCAACGCAGAAAAACTTGGCGATAGGATGCAGTCCCAGTCCAAACATACTATTTTCCTCACTTTTGTTTCGAAAACGATATGTCCTTGACGACAAACTATCTCAAAAATTAAGTAACGCATTAAATTGAACGGTGCGGTCAGGGTGATTTATCATGAAAAATAGACAAACTAGACAGAAGATTTAGACAAAATATTGCTGTTCTCTCTCCCTTAACAAAGTGTCTTGTGTCAACGCAGAGAAAAACTTGGAGATAGGATGCAGTCCCGCAAGTCCAAACATACCATTTTTTCATCACTTTTTGCTCGAAAACGATAGTCTCCTGGTCGACAAACTCTCTCAAAAATTGAGTAATGCATTAAATTGAACGGTGGTCAGGTGATTTATAATCAAAAAATAGACAAACTAGACAGAAGATTTAGACAAAATATTGCTTTTCTTTCTTCCTCAACAGTAAATGTCATTGTCAACGCAGAGACAAACTTGGCGGTGGGATGCAGTCCCAGTCCAAACATACCATTTTTCTCACTTTTTGCTCGAAAACGATAGTCCTTGACGACAAACTATCTACAGAATTAAGTAACGCATTAAATTGAACGGTGGCCAGGTGATTTATCATGAAAAATAGACAAACTAGACAGAAGATTTAGACAAAATATTGTTTTTCTCTCTCTCCCTCAACAGTTTAGGGTGTCAACGCAGAGAAAAACTTGGAGATAGGATGCAGTCCCAGACCAAACATACTGGCCATTTTCCTCACTCCTTTTAGCTCGAAAACGATAGTCCCTGACGACAAACTATCTAAAAAATTAAGTAATGCATTAAATTGGACGGTGGCCAGGTGATTTATCATGAAAAATAGACAAACTAGACAGAAGATTTGAACTACAAAATATTGCTGTTCTCTTCCTCAACAGTGTCTTGTACACAACACGCACCCAGAAAAGTTGGCGATAAGGATGCAGTCCTAGTCCAAACATAACATTTTTCCTCAGTAATTTTTACTCAAAACGATGAGTCCTTGACGACAAACTAGTTCATCTCAAAATTAAGTAACGCATTAAATTCTGAACGGTGGCCAGGTGATTTATCATGAAAATAGACAAATTAGACAGTAGATTTAGAACAAAAATATTGTTTTTCTCTCTCCCTCAACAGTGCTCTGGTGTCAACGCAGAGAAAAACTTGGAGATAGGATGCAGTCCCAGTCCAAACATACTATATTTTCCTCACTTTTTGCTCGAAGAAACGATAGCCAGTCCTGGTCGACAAACTCTCTCTCAAAAATAAGAGTAATGCATTGAATTGAACGGTGGCCAGGTGATTTATCAATGACAAATAGACAAACTAGACAGAAGATTTAGACAAAATATACTTGTTGTTCTTCCTCAACAGTGTCTTGTGTAAACAACGCTTTTAGAGAGAAAAAGTTGGCGATAGGATGCAGTCCCAGTCCAAACATACTCATTTTCCCTCACTTTTAGCTCGAAACGATAGTCCTTGACGATAAACTATCTCAAAAATTAAGTAATGCACAATATTGAACGGTTTCAGGTGATTTATCAAGAAAAAAATACATGATGCAAAACTAAGACAAGAAGATTTAGACAAAAATATTTGCAGTTTCTTTCTCCTCAACAGTGTCTAGTGTCAACGCAGAGAAAAACTTGGCGATAGGATGTGCAGTCCCAGTCCAAAGATACCATTTTCTTCACTTTTTGCTCGAAAACGATAAGTCGCTGACGACAAACTATCTCAAAAATTAAGTAACGCATTAAATTGAACGGTGGCCAGGTGATTTATCATGAAAAATAGACACAAATTATTCAGGCCTATATCATTGGTTTTTAAACTCTACGCTTGCAGTACTGACATGCGTGAAATGTTTTAAGTTAACTATATGTTTTATTTAGTGCAATGCTCTGCAACTAGTTCGGGAGTGAATAATACCACTTAGTTCAGTAGATAACTCCTGTGTTCAGTTTCATATAAACTGTTCAACGAAGTTGAAAAATCAAAAATTTCAAAATGCTTTTCAGGAAACAGACTGTGTTAGTTTCCAAACTTGTCTCTCCTATAGTTTTCAATTCTTGGTCCAATCATGGAGGAATATTTATAAAAAAAGAATATTTATATTTTTAATTATATTTCTGATTCTGAAAACAACAGTTCAATTTTTTCTAACATAAGTTCAGTCAATTTATGTCCTGGGAATAAAAAAAAAAAAAAAAAAGGGAAAGAACTCAGTAAACAATAAAATAATGGTGGGACTCCGAACCTGAGTCGCCTGATCGTGGGAGTCATATGCCCAGTCCACAAAGACCATCCACGAGCCTCAACCTGCTCCACTAGTTCTGCTTAAATATAACTGTAAGATAGGCTTGAGCTAAAAAAATCTGGTTCTGATATGGAGCTTGCCCCAAAAGTGGTGCGGCGACATATTTTTTCTCTTTTTTTTTTTTGTGCTTAAATGTCAGCTGATGACAGCAAATGGTGCCCAACTAAACGGGTACCGTGATCCAGAGAGGCCACATGAATCTTATTCTCGATCATAACCCCTTTAAACGTTCGTGTGCAGCAGCAGAATTTAGTCAAACCAGTGAGTTTGGCGGTTTTGGTATCTGTATTGAAAAAAACTTTTTCATTTGCCGACGCGCATGGCTACGGCGACACTTTATAGAGGAAACAGGTTTTTTTTTGGCCTTATCGTGGCTGTAATGCATTGACCCATGCACGCTTAGGACGTAAAACACAGTTCATGACGATGTAAAAACATCTGCTTGATTTTGGGTGTAGCTGTTAGAAGTTGATCTAAATTTATTTGGAAAAGGGTGTAGGGGTGTCAACTGAACTAAACTCCTGAAATTCAATGAAATAAAACTTCCGTACAATCTTTGGTTTCAGTACGAAACACATTGTTCGCTAAAACGGATGCAGAGAAGCCCATATCTTTTGTTAAATTCTTTGTTGAATCTGGCGTTAAACAATAAAAATGTTTCCATTGAAGCAGAAAGGATTAAACGCCGCGATCTTTTCACGCTTGAGTGCATCTGAATGGGGAATATTGAAGCGGAAAATCACGAATTACAGCACTTAGCAGCATTTTATCCTACATAATGATACTTTTGAAGAGGAAATTGCATACTGAATACAACTATAGTTTCAATTCAAAAAGTCGCCGTATTTAAAAAGTCGAGGTAATTTTTAGGAAAAATTTCACCAAAACTTTCCTCCCATCTTAACGTAGGCGGCGCTATATATATTCATTCTCGCACGTTGCACCGTATTCAGAGTTGGCTCGCGCATTAGCCAGCGTGTGTGTATGGCACTTCCTTCCTTTTTTGAATACATGTAGGTTTTATATCCCTTTTATTTAAAAAACATTTCTCCACTGACGACTTCAAGTTTAATAAATATATTTCGCTTGTCCCCCCCATCTCAATAACGACAAAAATTCTCGCCTCCCTCTTGCTCATGTGTATACCGGAGCCCTTTAATTAATATTGTTGATGTACCCTAACGACTGGCGGCCCCTAACGTGGCGCACTTTGATTTTTCGCCTGTAGCGCCTACCTAGAGCAAGTATTTTAACTGAAATTTCCAAGAAAGTGAAATTTCATCAAGTTCTAAAACACTCCTCATCATAAATCGCGAGTTTATTTACCCGTAATAAAGTTAGGAAGAAAAATTATTTTGGCGTGATTTTCCGATTTTATTTTCAAGTGCAAAGTGAACCTTTAAAAATGCATTTTTTCAAATGACCTTAATTATCTATTGTTTTAGTTGTAGACCTAGTCAATCCTTTATTCGTGAGATAAATTGAAATTGTGATGCTAAAATGAGATTGGGTAAACAGGTGATACACAGATCGGGCGGCGGCTATCGCGCGCACTGAGAATGAAATATATATATATAGCGCCGCCTACGTTAGATGAGGAAAGTTTTGCGGTGAAATTTTTCCCAAAAATTTTCCTCGACTTTTTAAATACGGCGAATTTTTGAATTTTGAAACTATAGATGTATTCAGTATGCAATTTCCTCTTCAAAAAGTATCATTATGTGGGATAAAATGCTGCCTAAGTGCTGTAAACCGTGATTTTCCGCTTCAATATTCCCCATTCAGATGCACTCAAGCGTGAAAAAAGATCGCGGCGTTTAATCCTTTTCCCTCAATGGAAACATTTTATTGTTAACGCCAGATTCAACAAAGGAATTTAACAAAAGAAATAGGCTTCTCTGCATCCGTTGAACACGTGTGTTTCGTACTGAAACCAAGGATTGTACGAGTTTTATTTCATTGAATTTCAGGAGTTTAGTTCAGTTGACACCCTTTTACCATTTTCCAATGCACTTAGATCAATTAGAACAGCTACACCTCAAAATCAAACGAATGTTTTACATCGTCAGACTGTGTTTTACAATGTCTAAGCGTGCATGGGCGTCAACGCGAAAAAGCCACGATAAGCCTATCTTACAATTGTAATTTTAAGCAGAACTAGTTTAACATTTGAGTGCCTTAATGGTCTTGTGGACCGGCGTAGACTCAATCAGGCGACTCAGGTTCGAGTCCCACCATAATTGGATTATTATTTTTTCTTACCTTCCCAACTTTTTATACCTCCATGCCCAAACATAAATTTACTGAACTTATCTTTTAAATAAACTGAAGTTTTGTTTTCAGAATCCCAAACAAACTTCCAAGAAAACAAACAAACAACAATGTCAGGTATTTTTTCAATTTTATTTATTGTGATGATTTAATATCCCTTTATTCAAAGAACTATGCACAGCACTCCAACAATATTTTAAGTACACATTTACTTTTAAAATTCACCTACACAATATTTACACTGCAAGAAAATGAGCTATCGGCTTAAAGGGCATGTACAACATTTGCTTTCGCTGCAATTCTTTTCAGAAATAAATGGATTTGAGGATTAGTATGTTTTAGCAAATATTGTTACAATGACTTTTTTCACGTTTGGGCTTGTAGATGCTGGAAAAGCCAAGAAAACCAGTCATGTATTTGCAGTCTGGTGACCCCACTTATAAGATAAAACGGAGCAACTAATAGACTTTAGGGAATCAAAAGGTCAGAGAATCAGTCTAGCAGACTTATACCTCTTCACAGGTGTGTACTCAATTGCAAAGAAAATGCGGAATACCTAATTCGAAAAAAAATTGGGAGCCATTTTGGAAAAATAGCCAGTTTTCTCCAATGCTGGTCAGCCGACGTGACGTTGGAAAAAGTACCATTTTTCTTAAAAATGTCAGCACATCAGGAGCCACAATGTTTACAGGAAGCTTTAGACTGTCATTCCCCAACAATCCAGTAAGGTATTTCCTTTGATAATTTGATCATTTCCTGTTTTGTGAAGTTTGCAATGTTGTATCTTCCCTTTAAAGAAAGGCAGTAAACATTTAATGTTTTTACAGATGAAATAAAGATATGAAGTCAGAATATCACACAATATTGGCAAAGAATGTTGCAACCTGACGCTACTTCAGCAGCCGTCAAGTATGGAGCGTCAAGAAAATGTTCTCTTTAAGTATTTCTCAGTCCCAGATTCTCCCATGTCTATTATCATCATGTTTTGCAATGAATGACTTCACTGACATGATATGATGAAAAAGCAGCATCAGGTTGCAACATTCTTTCCCAATATTGTACATGAAAAAAATATAGTATTTACAATGTGATAGATTGCCTTTGAGAAAGATTCTGTTGGATTGAAATTTCTGAAACTGACTTGGGACATGGATGACAAGATTGACTTTCAAGGATTTGTAAGGACTTTCGGACTTGAATACAATCTGGGCCCAATTTTATGGCGCTGCTTGACAGTTACCAGAAAAAGCTGTGCTCATTACTACAGCAGAACATTGTACCATCCTGAAGCACTCATGGCGTGATGTGCTAACGGTTCAGCACGCATTGAGATCTACATGTACATTGTCACGTCAAAAGCTAAGCAAATTGTTCCTCTGAGGTATACATGCCTTTTGCTGTGTTTACTGCTTACGGCAAGTTAAGCAAATTGTTCCTCTGAGGTATTAGCGTGCCTTTGCTGTGTTTACTGCTTACGCCACGATCTCCGTAACATAGACAGAGAGGCTCTGCTGGCAAGTGGAAATTGTAAAGCTTATTAGCAGCGCTATGAAATTGCCCAGTTCAAATCACTTATTTTCAATTTGTTTCATGCCTTCTGGACCTTACACCCAAATTGCTTGACAAACGTGCTCTGAAAACTTGTACATGTATATATTTATATAAATATAAACCATTATTTAGTATAATTACATTTACGTACAGATGACTACCCCTCCTTGAATAACCATTCCTGGCCCATTCTCATGCCGTTGGGTTGTCTCTAAACAGGCCCAAGAAACTCCAAGACAACAAACTTGCAGAGTTGTCCTACATGTAAGCAAACATTTGTGACATGAACATTCACAATTATGATGAATATTTCAATGCTAACTGTCCGACTGAGTCACTGAGTATCACCAACTGACTCGAGGCAGTCACTATTATCACGCTGACTGACCAGTCACTGACCGAGTCACTGACCGGAGTCACTGACCGAATCACTGACTGCGCGATGAGACACTGACCGAGTCACCGGCTCACTGCATGACTGAGTCACTGAGTCGCTTCACTGAGTCACTGACGGAGTCACTGACCAAGTCACTGAGTTGATGACAGCCACCACGCCGCCCTAATGAGGCACTGACCGAGTCACTTTGACCAAGTCACTGAGTTGATCAGATGACAGCCACCACGCCGCTTCAATGAGGCACTGACCGAGTCACTGACCAAGTCACTGAGTTGATGACAGCCACCACGCCGCTTCAATGAGGCACTGACCGAGTCACTGACCAAGTCACTGGAGTTGATGACAGCCACCACGCCGCTTCAATGAGGCACTGACGGAGTCACTGACCAAGTCACTGAGTTGATGACAGCCACTACGCCGCTCAATGAGTGGCACTGAGTGATCTCAAGCCAACCAAGACATTGACCGAATTCACTGACGCAGTCACTGACTGAGTCATCTGACTGAATGAGACTGAATCACTGAGTCGCTTGATCTAGTCACTGAGTTAAAGTTGACTGAGTCACTTGACTGAGTCACCTCAACTGAGTCACAGAGTCCAGCTTAACCAAAGTTTACTTTGTTCTTATGCCATGAGAGACTAGCCTCTCTCCAGAACTTGTTATTTTCTCCTGCATAACCATCTTGCCAAAGCAATAGAGAAATATTTCAAGGCAAATTTCCCAATGTGAAGAACAAATACTTTGGAAAATCCCTTTGGGCGAAGCAGGACATTTGGGATGTACACAAATCTAAACAATCTCAAGACTAGATAGGACCACCTCAGGAAACAGGTACCCTGTTGTCCTTGGCCCACTTCTTCATGACACGGATGATGTATTCCACCTGCAAGTGGCAATGTGTTGCGCGCAAGATTTGGAAGATGTCTCGCAGAGTGTTTCTCTGTAGAGGAAAAAAAAAATGACAAAAATCTAGTGGCTTGAACTTCACTGGGTTTTTCCTTGTGCACATAAAAATGAATGCTTTCTAAACAAGATGGACTTCGCCGGTGATGCATTGTCAATATTAAGATTTGCCCCTCATCAACGTATTAACACTGCATACTCAGTGGCTAGCCGAAAGTTGAAAAAAATCACCGGGTGGATTTGAACCCATGACTCTCACCTCACCGAGCCACGTGATTGGTGGTCCTCAGTGGTAAGAGGATGTCTGCACTAGAAAGCAGGAGGTCATGGGCGGTTCGAGTCCCAAACCGTGAAAGCTGATTTTTTTCCTTAACTTTCACTGGGAGGTAACGCACTGAGTAAACAGTGTTTATAAGTCGGTGAATGTACAAAACCTAATAGTGAAAATGAAAGTTTTTGTTTATAGAATATTGGGGAAAAAAAAAGGAAAAATCCATAAAGATCAATGAATTTGAACTAGAGTGGCTAAGAAGTTGAGAAGTTATTCATGAAGATTTGTAATAAAAAGCCGTATCCTCTCTGAGTGATCCCTGTTTTATATTTCTCAGGTCTCGCATCGTGGACTTTGGGCGTGATCCCTGGCTGCATGGCATATGCGTATTGAGGGCTTCTGACGCTAGCGCCCTTTGACAGAGACATTGACAATTAGGGAACCCCGCCAACATTGGGCTGGATAGCTCAGTCGGTAGAGCAACCGGAGTGATATACTACATTGAGATGTGTTGGTCAGTACGCACTGTTTGGATTTGATGTACTGTGGTCAAATACCTGACTGTCACCTTGACCAAAGGTTGGAGATCTGATTGGTCAGTGCGTGCACTGTTTAATTCGATGTAACTGCAGTCACCTGGACCAGAATTTGAGATCTAATTGGTCAGTGTGCACTGCTGTTTGACAGAGATGACACCCACCTTGGTTCATGACTCAGCAATGATCTGCTGGAATACGCCCACGCACGCCCTCGCTTGCCTCCTCCCAGTATTCAGGTGATTGGGGTCCAATTCTTTCCAGGACATCAAAGCATAGTAGAACTGGCCCATCTACCGACAGAAAAGTTGGACTATGAAAATCTCGAGAGGAGACCTTGACAATTACAATTTGAGGTCGAGCAAAAAAACCAGAAGTTTGAATGAAAAGCTCTGAATTTTCGATCATATCCCACCGTGTTGAAATTGTCCAAAAATCAATATTTTAAGCAGTTTGGGATTTTTGGCTATTCTAATATTTTATGATGCCCTCTACATGCTTACCAAAGTTTGCGACACAAAAGTGCATCCTTCATTATTCAAGCTAATGACACAAAGTGGTAAATGTGCAACAAATCATTTTTTTTCTTTTTTTACGGGGATTCGTATTCTCGTTGATTTTACACGTGAAAACAATGTTGCAACCTGACACCGCTTTTGTCTTCACACATCATCTCAATAAAGATCAGTCATTGCAAAATGTTTCACAAACATGAATCTGGGACTGAAAACACTTCCACTTGTCTCAAATACTTGGAAAGTTTTCTTGACTCGCCATAGACTTTGTACGCAACCGCTGAAGTAGCGTCTGGACACTGCATTCTTTTCTACACATGTGTTATATTTAGATTGATGTCTCCTCTACCATTTGCGTTTGGATGAAGTGACAAATCTGTCTCGTGAAATTGGCTGCAGGTTGAGATTGAGTGACTGGATACTAATTTGGGGCTAATGACAAAATATTGACCAAACATACAACGGCAAAAAATAGGGGATGATGTTTTACCTTGTAGCCGCTGTTGGCAATGAGCTACAGCAGGCTGAACGATTCGCCAGACGCTCCATCTTAAGGTACAACTCCCAGGCTAGTCTGGCCTTACGATTCACGATGTCTGAACAACGAAAACAACACAAAGAAGGGTTATAAATACATAGGATACTGCTGTAAAAAACACATTGGGGTCCACAAAAGATGGTTCGGTTCAGTGGATGCTCGTTTCAGCAATTTTCGGCCAGCAATGCTCAGTGTAACTGTGTACAATATTTGGGAGCCAAGAGGGATGTTCAATGTAGCAAATTTCTGTCGTACAATCTGCTTGAAATGTGATAGAACAAGTCCAACATGGCAAATATAGGATTAAGATGTGACGTTTACACGTATGAAACAAAAAACTTCTTACTCCGTTTACTAATTTTTCAAAACATTTAAACAAAACCCGAATTATATAAAAGGGATCTCCATTCACCCGATCTTCCTTTGAGACAACCACACATATATGTAGCACAAATAATTAACGTTGTTTTCAAACCTACTTAATTTACAAAACCTTAGAAGCACCTCATAATTGATTACATTTGGGGAACAGGTAGAACATGTTTACTTTATCAACGACTGCCCGCTATTTACTATGTCAACCATTGTTGATTTATCATGTCAATCACGCCGGTCTGCAGATCAGACAAAATGGGTATGCAAAAAGCCACTGTCAATGGCTAAACGTTTGAAACAGTTCGTAAAATATTTGCTCAAGGTTTACAAAATAAAACGCCAAGTCACATCCTTAATATACGATCAGGGCAAGTGCATGCTGGTTATGTCATTGTTAGAGACACGTCAGTCTACCTCACACATGGGCAACATGTGCATCTCCCTAATGCCACTCTGGATTTTCCAGCAGTACATGAAATGCATGCACGCGACGTGTCGTGACTTTAGTTGGACATTTGCTTGTGCAGTCACAATTGTGAGTGCATGGTCAATACATTATGAGTTGAGGCTTAACAGGTAGATTCATTCCCATAATTAGCAACTTTGAAGTTGGAAGAAGAAACGTCATTAACAACCGACGGTAATACTCACAGCATCTTGCCAACCAGAGACACATGTAGTCATTCTTGATCTTCTCACTCTGAATGAGCATAAAAATCTGGAAAACAAGAGAAACGATTAACCCACTCCAATTAATTCATGGTAAAACCAAGTGTTCCCCACCAAAACAGTGGTCTGGGAGGCACAGAAAGATCCCCATCTGGGTTTTAGACTTGTTTTTTTTTTTATGCCTATTCACCCTGAACAAGGCTACAAGCCACTCCAGATATACAGGGCTACAAGTCAGGGCAAAGCAGCTAAATCAACCACACCATCTCTGCCCTCATAGGCACCCACTTATAAGCCATCAGTGTGGGGGTTTGGTCAGTATCAAATGAGGGGAATAATGCTCATTGTGACTTTTGGCAAAGTATGCACCCCTCTAGTCAAAAAATATGCGACAGCATTGCAGCAGTGGCAGCTTTTTGGGTGCTATCCCTTGTTTTCTTTTTTAAAATGGAGGCCAAAACATGCTTGTAATTACCACATATAATTTATTTGGTTCAAGCATATTGACGTACGGCCATTTTGAATGAAAACACAAATCAAAAGTGATAACACCCAAAAAACTGCCACCACTCACACTGCAAAGCTATCACACATTCTCCAACTCTAGATGTGCCTTTCAAAAAATCGCTATGAGCATTGCTCTTTTCAATCGTCTGGTACCGGTGGCCCATTTTTTGGACCAAAGCTGATAGCCTAGTACTCCTGGGCGGGGAGAAGCAATGAGTAACAAAGTGCCTTGCCCAAGGGCACACGCACCACAACCCCAGGCTGGACTCGAACCCACAACCTGCAGCTTTACCCGCAGACCACGAATCCAACGCCCTTAACCACGAGGCCACAGCACTCCACAATCCTCTTGAAGCAGGACAGATCATAGGTTGGAGGGAAATAAGCACCAAGCAAGGAATTCCAAAGAGATGCAGCACGTGGGAAAAAAAGCTATTGCAATATATCTTTTTGTTCTACATCTAGGTATACGGCAACAGTAGATGGATGGGAACAGACAGAAAGTCAAGCTTCTCTCTCAAACAGGGCCGACCATCGGTGGAAATTGATACAAAATCCCACTTTTCTTGAAAATGACAGCACACCAGGTGCTGTGATTTCACAGGATGCTTGAGACTATTATTCACTAACAGTCAAGATATTTCTTAATAACTTGGCAGTTTTGGTTTTTGATGTTTGCAAATGAAAGGCGTCATGACTAGTTCCTGATTGGTCGATCCATGGCAACAATGTGGTATTATTAGTTATCCCATGGGTGAGAGTGGCACACGGAATAATGCAGTGTGTCTGTGTCCCACATTCGGCTGAGTGGTATGTGGGACACAGACGCACCGCATTTCTTGTGTTCCACGAGCGTCAGCGCGATAACAAATTTATCTTTAAGCAAACTTGAGGCACAGTAAGATGAAACACACATGCCGCTGTTCATGTTCGTATGGAATGGCGCGCGCATCTTAGAATAGTGCAATATGCGGAGTGCAGTATGGACTATGGCCGTGCTACATTGTTATATGTAGCACGGCTTGTTGCCATGGATACACCAATCAGGATCGAGGATTCAAGTTTATTTGAAGATAATATCTCATATACCATGGTCCATATCACACTCTGCCTATCATATGGACCCAACCATCGCTAAGAACAGACAGTTATCTAAAATACTACATCTGTTAAACAGCTGTGAGTCGGCTGTTGACTTCATGCATATGCTCGGGTACACTACATATATCTGTGCATTACTTTCCCCTGACAGAGCTGGCACTCAGGCACACCCTGTGACCTATGGGTTCTATGCATGACAGATTCTACAAACTGCACTTTGAGGGTTGAAAAAGAACAGCTTTTTTTCGTGGTTTTTCAGCATGGAGACACAATACATTGAACAGCTCAGTGGAACGATGTCAGCTATAAATGATTAGCCCTTAAATTTGGTCCAGTTCATGAAATGATGGCAAATGATCCTATATGCCTTGAACTCAGCTTACTTTCCCGGCTGGTCCTATCTGATTTTGGCGAGCGCTGTGGCTCGTCTGTCGGTGTTCTGGAAGATGGCCCGTATCAGGCTCTTCACGTCACTGGCGCTGAACACCATAGCGAGTGGTCCCTGGAATGACGGAGAGAATCACAGTCTCAAATGTTTAAAGAGCAACTAGACAAGAAGAGGAGTTCCCAACATAAACAATGTTTTTAATTTTAAAGTTGAGCAAAGAAATTAACTGGAGCAGGGGTTGAACCTGTGACTTTCGGATTGCCGTTTCGGTGCTCTTACCAACTGAGCTATCCAGCCCTATGTTGGTGGTTTGTCAATGTCTTTGTTCAAGGGGTGCTAGTCAGAAGCCATAATCCCACATATACCATGTAGCCAGGGATCACGCCCTAAGTCACGATGCTAGCAACATTAGCAGTGCTGCAAACCTACAAATACCAAACGGGGATCACTCAGACAAGATACAACTTTTTTTATTACAAATGGGGAACTGCCAGCATAGGGCTAGATAGTTCAGTTGATCGAGCACTGGAACGACAATCCGGAGGTCATTGGTCCAAACCCCACTCCAGTCAATTTCTTTGTTCAACCTGAAAGAACTTTACTGCTTATAATTTGAATCTTATTTGTGTTGTATCTCACCTTGCCCTCCGCCCACCTGTCCACAATATCTTGCATGCTGGCGTCTAACATAAACAGCATCTCGCTGAATGACATCCACTGATCAACGGTACTCTGCACCAAAACTGGTTCCTACGCATCAATCCAAATACGAACAGTCAACCTCCTTTACAATAAGGAATACACTTCTACATGGGCGTCGCCAGGATTTTTTCTAGAGGGGGGCAAAAAATGTTTTGCCCAAAAATGCTTGTATTTCTCAACACATTCTCGATTTATCAGTTTTAGAGGGGGGCAGGGACATTTTGCCCCCCCCCCCCAACTCATTAAATTTACCATTTTTCCAAATTTTACCATTTTTCCGGGGGGGGGGGGGGAGGGACCAGTGCCCCCCCCCCTTGCCCCCCCCCCTCGCGACGCCCATGCACTTCTAGTTGTTTGAAAAGTGGATTTGTGGGCAATTTATGAGCAAATGAAGCATAAGCTTGCAATGGTAATCACGTATCGTTCAAGCAATGCATTATCGGTCGTGTCCATCCTCTGCAACAATATATACAGAGATCATACACTTTTCTAAGCTATGGAGTAGTCTGCTACACACCTAACAAAAACCACAGTGATTCATTTTTTTAATGTGAAATAATGCACCTCTCAACGGTAATGTGTTGTTTGCATTCAACAGAATGTGCTTGTTAAAAACAAAACAAAAACAACATTTGTGTTTATGTTTGGTATGCACAAAGCAACACACTGTGCATTATTCAACACATGATATACATCACTTCGTGGGCCACCTAACATCTTATCAACAAATTCTGCAACAACAAACAAATTCGATTCAGGAATTGCTTTCTTACCTCATCTTCTCCTGGTTTGATCAAGTGTGGAATTCTGTCTTGCAGTCCCCAGAGTAACGAATATAACTGCTGCGCATCATCAGCTGAGATGTCCTGTCAAGTTGAGCAACAACAAAAATGTTCTAACCAATTAGTGGCAGTATTCCACAAGGATATCACAGACGAAACAAGTGTGAGTGCACACTAAGCTCTGGTCACCTTGCATGAAATGATTGTGCATAAACACAAGCCCGGGCAGCCGTCTCACGTGAAAATCACAAGCTGAAAATTGACCAAAATTAAGCCCCCTAAGTTTCCCATCAAAATAGCGGGCTACACACTACGTGACTATTAACATTATTA
>JASAOE010001315.1:0-14146 GCA_029964075.1 Patiria pectinifera
TGATGACGTCATCGTGACGTCATAGTCTTGGCACAGTTTTTGTATGAGGGTCTTCCTTGGCTGTAACTTTGATGACGATTCCAGATCGCCAAGTTATAAAAATGGTGGCTTGAAAACGTGTACAAAGTCAATGGGTTAAAACCCAACAGCAGAAAAACTGCACCTTTAAAGACGTGATTTGCCTTTAAACTGAAACAGTTTTATAAAATATTACTTGATATTATGACTCTTGGGAATATTTTCAATCAAATGGCAAACGTAAAAAAATACGATTTCTTTTTCCTTCTCATAGTAATTCTCGGCCGAAGTTCAGAACTACTCAGTAAGAAATATCGGTGTTGTATAGGAAAAGATTTGTGGAGAAAGCTGTGTACAAAGTCTATGAGAACAATTCATTATTCATGAATCCACAATAAATCACTTGATGATGACGTCATCATGATGTCATTGTCTTGGCATAATTTTTGTATGAGGGTCTTCCTTGGCTGTAACTTTGATGACGATTCCAGATCGCCAAGTTATGAAAATGGTGGCTTGAAAACGTGTACAAAGTCAATAGGTTAAAAATCCCACAGCAGAAAAACTGCACCTTTAAATGCGTGATTTTCCTTTAAACTGAAACATTTTTATAAAATATTACTTGCTATTCTAACTCTTGGGAATATTTTCAATCAAATGACAGGCGTAAAAAAATACGATTTCTTTTTCCATCTCATAGTAATTCTCAGCCGAAGTTCAGAACTACTCAGTAAGATATATCAGTGTTGTATAGGGAAATACTTGTGGAGAAAGCTGTGTACAAAGTCTATGAGAAAAATTAATTATTCATAAATCCATAATAAATCACTTGATGACGTCACCGTGACGTCACTCTTCGGGACACATCTTGGCTATAGGGAGTATGCTTATGCCAACTTTCAATGATATCTGAAAAAGATTAATGCCAAGAGTGCTATAATACGTCCCTGTCTATGCGCATGCACGAACATAAAATCTGTCAAAGTTAGCCGAAAATCGGCTAAAACGGTCACTGTGGACAGGATTTGCCCTCAGCAACACGTGCGCTGCAGGCTGACTGACATACGATGTATGTGCCTATGTACAACGTACGTGCATGTACATGTACATTGTGGACGTCTTGTTATGTGCATGTTTTGAAGCAGAGGTATTGTCAACGTGAAGTTTTAAGCGTGCGCAGGGTATGTTCGAGTTCGCTTATCGCCTCGAAACTTTGAAATGTTTTAGACCTACCCTTCAATCGACAATTAAAGTAAAAACAAATATAAAAACTGCCATGGTTGATTTTACAGGAATTTTCAAATGAAAAAGGGGCTTTTTATTATAACTTCCGGTCTGATGACGTCATTTGCCTAAAACTTCGCACACGTCTTAAGTGGGTCAAGGTCATCATATACACCAATATTTAGGCGATTACGACAAACTTCGCCACAGACATCTATTCAAAATACATTTTTGCTAATTTTCAACCTGTCGCTAGAGGGCGCTCGAAGATTGCATGACGTCATCGGTAAATGATTTGAAGAATACTATTGGCCAAGAGACTAACACCGTTGAAAGTAAGTTTATATCTATTACCACTTTCAAATGATAAGCCACTTCCGGTTTTGGCCTTTTTCGACCGGAAGCAAGGGTCACGTGATTTCACGCACACTGAATGAAATAAAGACCTCAACCTATTCTACCACTTGCCGGCAACAAAATGCTGCGGACGCGTACGGTTGATTTCTTATGCATTTTTGAATATTAAAAGTGTCACAATTTAATTGCCTATAAATACACACCTGATGACGTCATCATGACGTCATCATTACACAATGTTGTTTAAATTATGGTCTTTGCTTGGACAAAGATTGGTGTAAATGAATTACTGGCAAAGAGTCAAAAATGCCCTTTGCAAATCGACAATTTTTTTTAAATTTCTGTGTACAAAGTCTATGGGAAAAATTAAATATTCAAAAATCTATAATAAATTAGTCGATGACGTCACCATGACGTCAATCTTCGGGACACATCTTTGCTATAGGGACTATGCTTATGCTAAGTTTGAATGATGTATGGCAAAGATTTATGCCAAAAGTGGCACTGAGAAAAAACGTGCACAAAGTCAATGGCATTTGAAGTGGAACAAAAAGAAGAAGAAGAAGAAGAAGAAGAAGAAAGAAAAACTAGAGCTGTATGTCTGTTTGCAACAGAACACAGGGCTTTTCCGCATTACGATTTTTTTTTATCAATAATACATCCCTGACTATGCGCATGAATGAACATAAAATCTGTCAAAGTAAGCCGAAAATCGGCCAAAACGGTCACTGTGGACAGAATTTGACCTCGGCAATACGATGTATGTGCATGTTTACATGGTCTTTGCTTGAACAAAGAGTGATGTATTACTGGCAAAGAGTCGAAAATGCACTTTGAAAATCGACAATTTTTTTTTAATTTTTGATGAAATCATCGTGACCTCACTTCGGACTTTGCATACTAGTACGATTATCTACCTACCCACCAAGTTTCATGACAGTTGTACCTTTCCTTATATGAGTTTTGAAAATCGCATTTTGATGACGTCATAATGACGTCACACATTTTCAAGTTTTGTGCGAATACCTATTACCTAACAGACCAAATGCAAAGAACAATTTTGCATTTTGCATGTTGCGTTCGGGAGATATGGCTAAAAGGTCCAAAAAACCAAATATTCCTATAAAATCTCAGGATGACGTCATCATGACGTCACCTCATTTTTAATCTATAACACATCCTGGTATAGCCACATACCAAGTTTCAACCCAATCGGACTTACATTTCTGTAGATATAAGACTTCACAATATGCACGAATTTTCAAAATCAATAAAAATTAGGTGATGACGTCATCGTGACGTTATAGTCTTGGCATAATTTTTGTATGAGGGTCTTCCTTGGCTGTAACTTTGATGACGATTCCAGATCGCCAAGTTATAAAAATGGTGAATTGAAAACGTGTACAAAGTCAATGGGTTAAAATCCCAGAGCAGAAAAACTGCACCTTTAAATACGTGATTTGCCTTTAAACTGAAACATTTTTATAAAATATTACTTGATATTCTGACTCTTGGGAATATTTTCAATCAAATGACAGGCGTAAAAAATACGATTTCTTTTTCCTCCTCATAGTAATTCTCAGCCGAAGTTCAGAACTACTCAGTAAGATTTATCAGTGTTGTATAGGGAAAGACTTGTGGAGAAAGCTGTGTACAAAGTCTATGAGAAAAACATAATTATTCATTAATCCATAATAAATCATTTGATGATGACGTCATCATGATGTCATAGTCTTGGCATAATTTGTGTATGAGGGTCTTCCTTGGCTGTAACTTTGATGACGATTCCAGATCGCCAAGTTATAAAAATGGTGGCTTGAAAACGTGTACAAAGTCAATAAGTTAAAAATCCCACAGCAGAAAAACTGCACCTTTAAATACGTGATTAGCCTTTAAACTGAAACATTTTTATAAAATGTTACTTGCTATTCTAACTCTTGGGAATATTTTCAATCAAATGACAGGCGTAAAAAAATACGATTTCTTTTTCCTTCTCATAGTAATTCTCGGCCGAAGTTCAGAACTACTCAGTAAGATATATCAGTGTTGTATAGGGAAAGACTTGTGGAGAAAGCTGTGTACAAAGTCTATGAGAAAAATTAATTATTCATAAATCCATAATAAATCACTTGATGACGTCACCATGACGTCACTCTTCGGGACACATCTTGGCTATAGGGACTATGCTTATGCCAACTGTCAGTGATGTCTGACAAAGATTAATGCCAAAAGTGCTATAATACGTCCCTGTCTATGTGCATGCATGAACATAAAATCTGTCAAAGTTAGCCGAAAATCGGCTAAAACGGTCACTGTGGACAGGATTTAACCTCAGCAACACGTGCGCTGCAGGCTGACTGACATACGATGTATGTGCCTATGTACAAAGTACGTGCATGTACATGTACACATTGTGGACGTCCTGTGCATGTTTTAAAGCAGAGATTGTCAACCTCAAGTTTTAAGTGTGCGCAGGGCATGTCCGAGTTTGCTTATTGCCTCGAAGCTTTGAAATGTATTAGACCTACCCTTAAATCGACTCTTTGAGTAAAAACTAATTTAAAAACTGCCATGGTTGATTTTTCAGGAATTTTCAAAAGAAAAAGGGTCTTTTTATTATAACTTCCGGTTTGATGACGTCATCTGCCTAAAACTTCGCACACGTCTTAAGTGGGTCAAGATCATCATATACACCAATATTTAGGTGATTCCGACAAACTTCGCCACAGACATCTATTCAAAATACATTTTTGAAAATTTTCAACCTGTCGCTAGAGGGCGCTCGAAGATTGCATGACGTCATCGGTAGATGATTTGAAGAATACTATCGACCAAGAGACTAACACCGTTAAAAGCAAGTTCATATCTATTACCACTTTTAAATAATAAGCCACTTCCGGTTTGGGCCTTTTTCTACCGGAAGCAAGGGTCACGTGATTTCACGCACACTGAATGAAATAAAGACCTCAACCTACTCTAGCACTTGCCTGCAACAGAATGCTGCGGACGCGTACGGTTGATTTCTTATGCATTTTTAAATATTAAAAGTGCCACAATTTAATTGCCTATAAATAAACACAGGATGACGTCATCATGACGTCATCATTCCACAATGTTGTTTGAATTAGGGTCTTTGCTTGGACAAAGAGTGGTGTAAATGAATTATTGGCAAAGAGTCGAAAATGCCCTTTGAAAAGCGACAATTTTTTTTAAATTTCTGTGTACAAAGTCTATGGGAAAAATTAAATATTCAAAAATCTATAATAAATTAGTCGATGACGTCACCATGACGTCAATCTTCGGGACACATCTTTGCTATAGGGACTATGCTTGTGCCAACTTTGAATGATGTCTGACAAAGATTAATGCCAAAAGTGGCGTGTAGAAAAAACGTGTACAAAGTCTATGGGATTTGGGCGACAAAAAGAAGAAAGAAAAAAAAAATGAGAACAAAAAGAAAGGCTTTTCCGCAACTTTGCGGAAAAGCCAAAAATCTTAACGAAAACAAGTTTCGGTGTGTACACCGAAACAGCTAAAAAAAAGAAAAAAAAAAACTTTAACGAAAACAAGAGCTGTTTCGGTTGTAACCGAAACAGCTAAAAAACTAGACGGACGTTGTGTTTGTAGGTAAACAAACACCGAGCTGTTTCGGTGTTTTTTTTTCTGTCTTTGAATGAAAAAAATTGACGTGGCCATCGGTGGCTATCGACCCAGAACCTTTGTGTGGGGATTCCAAGTTTTTGCCGTGTGTGCCAAGTGTGTGAAGTCGATTTATGTCAGACGTCCTAAATCCACGTGGTTCAATGTGTGCGC
Source organism: Patiria pectinifera (assembly GCA_029964075.1). Lineage (NCBI taxonomy): Eukaryota > Metazoa > Echinodermata > Asteroidea > Valvatida > Asterinidae > Patiria > Patiria pectinifera. The sequence goes on from JASAOE010001315.1 coordinate 5,413, forward strand.
AGTCCTCTTTTCTTTGCGTTTGGGAACGGGTGCGCGTGCAAAGCGTACATGTACCTGTGCGCAGATGATGATAGCGGGTCGAGGATAGATTTAGGAAAGTGTGAAAGTGTACCTGTATTTAGCAACTTATTTCTGGTGTCTATATTTGAAGTAGGAAAAACGAAATGGGAAAGAATTCCATATACGGACTCCAGTTATTTTCCTATATATGACTTGAAAAGTACCAAAAGTTGTAAATCTGACGAAGAAACGGAAATTTAGGAGGGGAAAAAATCAAGATTTTCTTTAAAAATACTTTGACGTTTCCTGTCATGGCCCATAGAGGTGGAGGCTTATATGGAATTCTTTCCAGTGTTCCTAACGTGGCGCACTTGAACAAATCCCCCAAAATCCCACATTAACATTTAAGAAATTCTTTAAAGTTGTTAACTTCTGATAAATCATGATTATTCCAACTCACATACCCAACTACAAGTTTGTCACATTTACGTAAGCCGCATAAATCTGTGGCATCATGACTGTACCGCGTAGAGTGCGCGGGGACCTGGCCAGCTGTAGGGCGGCAAGGCATGCACGCGCACGCTGTTAAAATGTCAAGTTGGATAACGGTCGAGTTGTCCGACCCCGGCCCCATGGGTACAAAGCCTATGGAGAAAACAACGTGCACAATGCCTATGGAGAAAAGAACGTGTACAAACCCTATGGAGAAAAGAACGTGTACAAACCCTATGGAGAAAAGAACGTGTACAAACCCTATGGAGAAAAGAACGTGTACAAAACCTATGGAGAAAAGAACGTGTACAAACCCTATGGAGAAAAGAACGTGTACAAACCCTATGGACAAAAATTGCACCTTTAATGTTACGTAACTTGACACTTGATGACGTCATGATTACGAATTTCTTCTAGGACCATCTGTGGATGGTGGTCTAAGTGTGTGCCAAGTCTGAGGTTGATGCAATTTAAGAAAGTGCCAAAGTGCCCTTGCAGAAGAAAAAACGTGTACAAACCTTATGGAGAAGAGTCTGAAAGAGAAAAAGAAAAAACTAGAAATGTGTTTGTGGACAAACACAGCTGTTTCGGATTTTTGAAATACTCTGTGCATATGATGAACACTTAATGACGTCACTTTAAATGTTATCTATAACACAGCACATTACACGTACATATCAAGTTACGTACAGCCAAATCGAACATATAAATATAGACCTTTAATAGAAAAAAATATGCCCCTTTAATGGACGTCACGTGACATGTGGTGACGTCACTTCAACTTTCATCTGTAACACATCCCTGTGTATGTGCATACCAAGTTTCCACCCAATCGGACTTTTACTTCAGAAGTTATAGCGATTTGAAAAATGCACGTTTAATATGATGTCAAGTGACACATGATGACGTCATCATTACGAAAATCATCGGGACCATCTTTGGCTGCTGGTCTAAGGTCTGCCAAGTGTACATGTAAAGTCAATCAGACATATGAAAGTGCCAAAGTGTGTGGTTTGAAGAAACACGTGTACATGTACAAAACCTTTGTTGAAAATGCATCTTTGATGTGACGTAACCTGACACCTGATGACTGTACGATAACGAATTTCTTTTAGTTCCATCTGTGGGTAGTGGTCCAAGTATGTACCAAGTCTGAAGTTGATCAGATTTACGAAAGTGCCCAAAGTGGAGTGTTTTAAAACGTGTACAAAACATATGGGGAAAAATGCATTTTCAATGTGACGTAACCCGACACCTGATGACGTCATGATCACAATTTTCGTCTAGGACCATCTGAGGGTGGTGGTCTAAGTATGTACCAAGTCTCATGTCAATCGGATTTACGAAGATGCCAAACTGGAGTGTTTTAAAACGTGTACAAAACATATGGGGAAAAATGCATCTTTAATGTGACGTAACCCGACACCTGATGACGTCATGATCACAATTTTCGTCTGGGACCATCTGAGGGTGGTGGTCTAAGTGTGTGCCAGGTTTGAAGTCGATCGGATTTGAAAAAAAGCCAAAAGTGACTTGTAGAACGAAAACACGTGTTATCCTATGAGAAAAAAGTCTGAAAAATAAAAGAGAAAAAAAACTAGAGCTGTATGTCTGTTTGCAACAGAACACAGGGCTTTTCCGCATTACGATTTGTTTTTATCAATAATACATCCCTGACTATGCGCATGAATGAACATAAAATCTGTCAAAGTAAGCCGAAAATCGGCCAAAACGGTCACTATGGACAGGATTTGACCTCGGCAATACGATGTATGTGCGTGTGTACAAGGTCTTTGCTTGGACAAAGAGTGATCTAAATAAATTACTGGCAAAGAGTCAAAAAGGCACTTTGAAAAACGACAAATATTTTTAAATTTTTCCATGACGTCATCGTGACGTCACTTCGAACTTTGCATACTAGTATGATTAACTACCTACCCACCAAGTGCCATGACAATTGGACCTTTCCTTATATGAGTTTTGAAAAATCGCATTTTGATGACGTCATGATGACGTCACACATTTTTCAAGTTTTGTGCGAATAGCTATTACATAACAGACCAAATGCAAAAAAGAATTTTGCATTTTGCATGTTGCGTTCGGGAGATATGGCTAAAAGGTCAACAAAAAAATATTCATATAAAATCTCAGGATGACGTCATCATGACGTCACCTCATTTTAAATCTATAACACATCCTGGTATAGCCACATACCAAGTTTCAACCCAATCGGACTTACATTTCTGTAGATATAAGACTTCATAATATGTACGTAAATTTTCAAAAATCAATAAAAAAATTAGGTGATGACGTCATCGTGATGTCATAGTCTTGGCATAGTTTTTGTACATGTATGAGGGTTTTCCTTGGCTGTAACTTTGATGACGATTCCAGATCGCCAAGTTATAAAAATGGTGGCTTGAAAACGTGTACAAAGTCAATGGGTTAAAACCCAACAGCAGAAAAACTGCACCTTTAAATACGTGATTTGCCTTTAAACTGAAACATTTTTATAAAATATTACTTGATATTCTGACTCTTGGGAATATTTTCAATTAAATGGCAAACGTAAAAAAATACGATTTCTTTTTCCTTCTCATAGTAATTCTCGGCCGAAGTTCAGAACTACTCAGTAAGAAATATCAGTGTTGTATAGGAAAAGATTTGTGGAGAAAGCTGTGTACAAAGTCTATGAGAACAATTAATTATTCATGAATCCATAATAAATCACTTGATGATGACGTCATCATGATGTCATAGTCTTGGCATAATTTTTGTATGAGGGTCTTCCTTGGCTGTAACTTTGATGACGATTCCAGATCGCCAAGTTATGAAAATGGTGGCTTGAAAACGTGTACAATGTCAATAGGTTAAAAATCCCACAGCAGAAAAACTGCACCTTTAAATGCGTGATTTTCCTTTAAACTGAAACATTTTTATAAAATATTACTTGCTATTCTAACTCTTGGGAATATTTTCAATCAAATGACAGGCGTAAAAAAATACGATTTCTTTTTCCATCTCATAGTAATTCTCAGCCGAAGTTCAGAACTACTCAGTAAGATATATCAGTGTTGTATAGGGAAATACTTGTGGAGAAAGCTGTGTACAAAGTCTATGAGAAAAATTAATTATTCCTAAATCCATAATAAATCACTTGATGACGTCACCATGACGTCACTCTTCGGGACACATCTTGGCTATAGGGACTATGCTTATGCCAACTGTCAGTGATGTCTGACAAAGATTAATGCCAAAAGTGCTATAATACGTCCCTGTCTATGTGCATGCATGAATATAAAATCTGTCAAAGTTAGCCGAAAATCGGCTAAAACGGTCACTGTGGACAGGATTTAACCTCAGCAACACGTGCGCTGCAGGCTGACTGACATACGATGTATGTGCCTATGTACAAAGTACGTGCATGTACATGTACACATTGTGGACGTCCTGTGCATGTTTTAAAGCAGAGAGATTGTCAACCTCAAGTTTTAAGTGTGCGCAGGGCATGTCCGAGTTTGCTTATTGCCTCGAAGCTTTGAAATGTATTAGACCTACCCTTAAATCGACTCTTTGAGTAAAAACTAATTTAAAAACTGCCATGGTTGATTTTTCAGGAATTTTCAAAAGAAAAAGGGTCTTTTTATTATAACTTCCGGTTTGATGACGTCATCTGCCTAAAACTTCGCACACGTCTTAAGTGGATCAAGATCATCATATACACCAATATTTAGGTGATTCCGACAAACTTCGCCACAGACATCTATTCAAAATACATTTTTGAAAATTTTCAACCTGTCGCTAGAGGGCGCTCGAAGATTGCATGACGTCATCGGTAGATGATTTGAAGAATACTATCGACCAAGAGACTAACACCGTTAAAAGCAAGTTCATATCTATTACCACTTTTAAATAATAAGCCACTTCCGGTTTGGGCCTTTTTCTACCGGAAGCAAGGGTCACGTGATTTCACGCACACTGAATGAAATAAAGACCTCAACCTACTCTACCACTTGCCTGCAACAGAATGCTGCGGACGCGTACGGTTGATTTCTTATGCATTTTTAAATATTAAAAGTGCCACAATTTAATTGCCTATAAATAAACACAGGATGACGTCATCATGACGTCATCATTACACAATGTTGTTTGAATTAGGGTCTTTGCTTGGATAAAGAGTGGTGTAAATGAATTATTTGCAAAGAGTCGAAAATGCCCTTTGAAAAGCGACAATTTTTTTTAAATTTCTGTGTACAAAGTCTATGGGAAAAATTAAATATTCAAAAATCTATAATAAATTAGTCGATGACGTCACCATGACGTCAATCTTCGGGACACATCTTTGCTATAGGGACTATGCTTGTGCCAACTTTGAATGATGTCTGACAAAGATTAATGCCAAAAGTGGCGTGTAGAAAAAACGTGTACAAAGTCTATGGGATTTGGGCGACAAAAAGAAGAAAGAAACTAGAAATGTGTTTGTGGACAAACCCAAGCTGTTTCGGATATTTGAAATACTCTGTGCACATGACGAACAATCAGTGATGTCACTGTAAATGTCATCTATATAACAGCACATTATAATACATACCGTACATGTACATGTCAAGTTAGAAGCAAATCGAACATTATAGTTCTGTAGATATAGACCTATAAAAGAATAATATGCCCCTTTAAGGGACGTCATATGACATTTGATGATGACGTCACTTCAATTTTCATATATAAACCATCCCTGTGAATGTTCATACCAAGTTTTAATCCAATTGGACTTGTACTTTCGAAGTTATAGCGATTTGAAGAAATGCTCATTTAATGTCACGTCACGTGACACATGATGACGTCATCGTTATGAGCTCACTGGGGACCACCTTAGGCTGCTGGTCTTACTAGTGTCTGACAAGTGTAAAGTCAATCTGACATACATGTATGGAAGTGAAAAAGTGTATCAGTTTGAAGAAAAATGTGTACAAAACCAATAAGGAAACAATGCATCTTTAATGTGATGTAACCTGACACCTCATGACGCCATGATGACGACTTTCTTCTAAGACCATCTGTGGGTGGTAGTTTAAGTGTGTTCCAAGTCTAACATGGATCGCATTTACGAAAGTGCCAAAGTAGAGTGTTTTAAAACGTGTACAAACCCTATGGGGAAAATACATCTTTAATGTAACGTAACCTGAAACCTGATGACGTCACGATGACGACTTTCTTCTATGACCATTTATGAGTAGTGGTTTAAGTGTGTACCAAGTATAAGGTCGTTCAAATTTACGAAAGTGCCAAAGTGGAGCGTTTTAAAACATGTACAAAACCAGAGGGGAAAATGTGCATCTTTAATGTGAAGTAACGTGACACCTGATGACGTCACGATCATGAATTTCTTCTAGGACCATCTGTGGGAGATGGTCTAAGTGTGTACTAAGTGTAACGTTGATCGGATGTACGAAAGTGCCGAAATGGAGCGTTTTAACATGTGTACATTAACCCTATGGGGAAAGTGTATTTTTAATGTGACGTAATCTGACATCTGATGACGTCACGGTCACGAATTTCGTCTAGGACCATCTATTGGTGGTGGTCTAAGTATGAATTAAGTTTAAAGTCGATCAGATTTACGAAGATGCCAAACTGGAGTGTTGTAAAACGTGTACAAAACCTAAGGGGAAAATGTGCATCTTTAATGTGAAGTAACGTGACACCTGGTGACGTCACGATCACGAATTTATTCTAGGACCATCTGTGGGTGGTGGTGTAAGTGTGTATCAAGTGTAACGTCGATCAGATTTATGAAAGTGCCGAAATGGAGCGTTTTAAAACGTGTACAAACCCAATGGGGAAAAATGAATCTTCAATGTGACGTAACCTGACACCTGATGACGTCACAATCATGAATTTCGTTAAGGACCATCTGTGGGTGGTGGTCTAAGTATGAATTCCTCAGATTGTATGTAATTTTGACCCTCGAAATATAACCCTGACAATCTCGAACGTTTGATTATAGGTAGATCATTTAAAACACTAGAGGGCAGCAAACAACTTTAACAGTGCCACAGTTGTGTGCGAGGTCTGACAAGAATACAAAACGTCTTGGAAAGAATTCCATATACGTACTTCAGTTATTTTCTTAGATATGACTTGAAAAGTACCAAAAGTTGTAAATCTGACGAAGAAACGGAAATTTAGGAGGGGAAAAAATCAAGATTTTCTTTAAAAATACTTTGACGTTTCCTGTCATGGCCCATAGAGGTGGAGGCTTAGGCCTATATGGAATTCTTTCCAGTGTTCCTAACGTGGCGCACTTGAACAAATCCCCGAAAATCCCACATTAACATTTAAGAAATTCTGTAAAGTTGTTAACTTCTAATAAATCATGATTATCCCAACTCACATACCCAACTACAAGTTTGTCACATTTACGTAAGCCGCATAAATCTGTGGCATCATGACTGTACCGCGTAGAGTGCACGGGGACCTGGCCAGCTATGGGTACAAAGCCTATGGAGAAAACAACGTGCACAATGCCTATGGAGAAAAGAACGTGTACAAACCCTATGGAGAAAACAACGTGCACAATGCCTATGGAGAAAAGAACGTGTACAAACCCTATGGAGAAAAGAACGTGTAAAACCCTATGGAGAAAAGTACGTGTACAAACCCTATGGAGAAAAGAACGTGTACAAAACCTATGGAGAAAAGAACGTGTACAAACCCTATGGAGAAAAGAACGTGTACAAACCCTATGGACAAAAAATGCATCTTTAATGTGACGTAACCTGACACCTGATGACGTCACAATCACGAATTTCTTCCAGGACCATCTGTGGGTGGTGGTCTAAGTATGAATTAAATTTAGAGTCGATCGGATTTACGAAGATGCCAAACTGGAGGGTTGTAAAACGTGTACAAAACAAATGGGGAAAAATGCTTCTTAAAAGTGATGTAACTTGACACCTGATGACTGTTCGATCACGAATTTCTTCTAGGAGCATCTGTTGGTGGTGATTTTTGTATGTACCAAGTCTGAAGTTGATCAGATTTACGAAAGTGCCCAAAGTGGAGTGTTTTAAAACGTGTACAAAACATATGGGGAAAAATGCATCTTTAATGTGACGTAACCCGACACCTGATGACGTCACGATCACAAATTTCTTCTAGACACATCTGGGGGTGGTGGTCTGAGTATGTACCAAGTCTCATGTCGATCGGGTTTACGAAAGTGCCAAAGTGGCATGGTAGAAGAAACACGTGTACAAAACCTATGGAGAAAAGTGGAAAAATAAGAAAAAAAAAAAAAAACTAGAAATTGTGGTTGTGAACAACCACAGAGCTGTTCCCAATATTGATTATCTGTTGGACCCATAGACATATAAGTATAGATCTATGTCTGTTTGCAACAGAAGATAGGGCTTTCCGCATAATGATTTGTTTTTAACAACGTCCCTGACTATCACTATGCATGAACATAAAATCTGTCAAAGTTAGCCGGAAATCGGCTACAACGGTCACTGTGGACAGGATTTGACCTCAGCAACACGTGCGCTGTGCGCGGGCTGACTGACATACGATATGTACAACGTACAATGTACATGTACGTGCATGTACATGTACATTGTGGACGTCCTGTGCATTTTTTTAAAGCAGAGGTATTGTCAACCTGAAGTTTTAAGCGTGCGCGGGGCATGTCCGAGTTTGCTTACTGCCTCGAAGCTTTGAAATGTTTTAGACCTACCCTTAAATAGACAATTAAAGTAAAAACTATTATAAAAACTGCCATGGTTGATTTTTGAGGAATTTTCTAAGGAAAAAGGGTCTTTTCATTATAACTTCCGGTCTGATGACGTCATACATCTTAAACTTCGCACACGTCTTAAGTGGGTCAAGGTCATCATATACACCAATATTTAGGCGATTCCGACAAACTTCGCCACAGACATCTATTCAAAATACATTTTTGAAAATGTTCAACCTGTCGCTAGAGGGCGCTCGAAGATTGCATGACGTCATCGGTAGATGATTTAAAGAATACTATCAGCCAAGAGACTAACACCGTTAAAAGCAAGTTCATATCTATTACCACTTTTAAATAATAAGCCACTTCCGGTTTTGGCCTTTTTCGACCGGAAGCAAGGGTCACGTGATTTCGCGCACACTGAATGAAATAAAGACCTCAACCTACTCTACCACTTGCCGGCATCAGAATGCTGCGGACGCGTACGGTTGATTTCTTATGCGTTTT
>JASAOE010001317.1:0-26529 GCA_029964075.1 Patiria pectinifera
TAACTTGCAAGTACTGACTTTGTAATCTGGTTTAGAATCAAAAGACAAGGTAACTGATAGATAACATGGGATTCTTCACGATCTTCGAATGATGATGATCTACCATGTAATCCCCGAATTAGCCTTCACATCCCGAACATGAAATAGATCAGCGAATTAAGGTTGTAAAGATCCCTAATAACTCTAGTCGAAATGTTGTCTACTTAGCTGATTTCAACAATAGTGTGATTTTTCCTAATTCATTTCACATATTGGCTGTAACATCAAAGGAAGTTAAACTCGAGTTGTCTCGCGAGATGTTTTGTAAATAACCATTGTAGATTAGTAGTAAGATGGATTCACAGTTTTTCACACCCTTTAACTACTTGTCAAGTATTTCCGCAATGAGTGATAATTTCGATAATTGTCTGGCGAGGTGACTGGTGTATTTCGATGGAAGCATTATTTGGTTTCGTAGATTCCCACATCACTAACGGCCAAAGAGATAACCGGACACAGCACCGATGGCTCCCGACGCGGCGTAGCCAGCAGCACCCAAGCCTGCTGCTCCTACGGACTGAAGCGTAGCCACTACTCCTCCAGCTGCTACACCACCACCGGCTGCCACGGCCGAATGAGACATCATGGAGGCAGCCACTGAGCCGGCTGCTATCCCTACTGACTTGAACCCCAGTAAGGCCGGACCGTAGGTCATGATGCCTGCACTGGCTGCTCCAACGACTAACGCTGTGATAATCACCATGATGTCTCCTGCAGTCACCATAAGAGAGAATAATTGTATTAATTTTAAAAATTGTAAGAAAAATACCAATTATTGTAATCCTTGCAGCCTAGCCCAAGGAAAGTTGCAGCCTTGTTGGCCTCTGGTGCCGCGTTTGCTTCATCGTTGTGCATTCGTATTCAGGAAATGGAATCAGACCTAATGCAATGTCGGACCTAATTTCAGAGGGCCACGGGGCGTGGGGGCGAAAACCCATGAAACCTTGTCCCCCCCAGTCGCCCCCCCCCCTGAGATTTTTGGTTTCTAAAAAAATTATCATTTATCTTCATGGCGCCCCCCCCCCCAATAAAATGTTCCAGGCCCCCAGCGGGCCCCCATGAAAAATTCCTGGCTACGCCACTGACGACAGGGGCAGTCGTGCTCAGCCCAGGTCTTCTGTGATTCTTTTTCAATTTTCTTTGGGTGTGGCTGTGACGGTAAATCGAGTCTTCCTTGCGATAAGAGGTCTACAACTCAACGTTAAAGCTTACCTCCGTTGATGCTGCGGGTTTATGCGCTCTTCTGTTTTCCTGCTCGTGGTTTTCAGAGTCAATTTACGAGTCGGCCTAATAGACTGTGCGATTGTCCGATCAATCCCAGACCGTACCACCTTCTGACCTAGCGTGTGATTTCACCACGCTGGATTTCCCAATGATTACGGTATCTCCCATAGCAAATATTTATTCTTTTGATATCTATGTGCAAGCACGACTGCGTTCGATTTAACTCTCACGTGACTTCTCGTGCTTACTCGAGCCTGACCCAACACAGTATCGACTACTGATCTCTGTTATACTGACAGTATAATCACGGTGTAGAAGATCCGTGATATAATAGAGATCAGTGTAACCGACCCGCGCGCTGAGCTAGTCTGGTTCCCGGTGTCACCTGATCAAAATATTTACTATTTCTGACTCATCATAGGTCAGGTAGCCCCATCAATGGCTTACTCCAAAAATGTCCGAAGGTTTACTGAATGCCTTCATGAGCTTGGCGGACGGATTGTTGGCTTATTAATTGGGGTGTACCCTTATTGCTATTGCGCATGTGCACTTATACCCAAGACGAAAGTACAGGCAAGCGCGGGGGAAGTAATCGAACGCATTCTTTTGTGCAGGTTTAAAGGGCTCATACATGAAATGTAATTTTTTTTTTTTAATGCAATCCTTGAAAATGCACGTTTGTGTCCCATTTAACTTTATTGTCAAGTTTTATTTTGCCGTTTTCAAGAGTATTTTGTTGCTTTGGGGTTTTTTATGCTAATGCGAATCAAATCTGCTCTCAGATGGAAGTCCCAAAACCAGGGAGTTGATCCTCGGCTATATTTACACAATTCCACCTTTTTTATAGCCAAACAGTCTCCTTTTTTAAAAGAAATTGTGGGGTCACTTTTTATGCTAATCAGCTGGCGTAGAAATTCTCGCTTGAATTAGTTCACTGCACCCGCATGGTATTTTTATCTGCGTGCAATGAACATGGCAGCGCGCACAGTCTGGAAACCGTGAGTTGAGAGTTCAATTTTTTTCTATCCAAAACGACTGAAATTTCTGAATAAACTTCATGAATAACACCTCTTTACGCCGAGACAATTGTTAATTTGTTAAGAGCGAGCTGATACTTATTATCACCATGGAGCTCATTTTTATAGCTCTGTAATGGACTAGTTTTATGTGTTTCCAGGTGGATTCCGGCCTACCTACGGGAATACTAGCTAATTCGGCCTTCACTGAACTGGACATTTGTTATGTGTTTTTATTGAATTGAAAATCAAAATTTTTAGATCGAAAATCGAGATGGTTGGGTGAATCAAAAAAAATTCGAAAACAAGTCAAATTTTAAAAACATCGCAAATTTTGGATGGTCCCTAACGGTATAGTTCATGTAAAAAAATACTGTCAGAGTCTTTTATGTCGAACACAATGTGTTTGACCTCGATATATGTATATTTTTTTTCGTCAACGCCTGAAAATAAATGTCATCGACTGATAATGCTGTGAAAGCACAGGTTGTGCATGATAAATGAGCTTCAAGCAAAGGGCCGGTGCCAGTGTAGCTACTACAACTGCTGTGGGGAAATCCGACCTTACGCAAGGGGGACGGGGATTTTCCCCATGTGTCCGTAAATAGATCGCCCCGCTGTTATGATGCAAATAGCTCCGTGTAGTGTACATCTCATTATTGGCCGTCCTCTGTACGCTGCATGTGGAAATAATCACACACAAGTACGGTCTTCATTAAGAGTGAATGCCGTCTATCATTAATTAAATCTATTGTGCGTTATTTGGAAGTTATATCATAATCCAGGCCATTGAAAGAGTATACCAGCTCATATCGCACATTATAGAAAGAATGGAAACTCCCAAAATATCGAAAACCTTTGAAATTAAAAAACAATTTTATTCTTTAAAAAAAAAATTAAAAAGAACATCTTTTGACAAAAATATTGAGAAATTACTTGATATCACATGTATGTGTCCAACAGCAAATTAAATTTCTTTAAACTTAACTTAAGGAGACTGTTATGTTAAAGTTGCATCTCTAAAAAAAAAATCTGAACACGTAAAAAATATACAACTTGGTTGGTCAGAGAATTATATCAGAAATATTAGCATTACCTAAAAAAGATACATGCAAATCTTTAGCACTGTTCAGGGAGACATACAACCAATCAGATTGATCGTCAGTTAGCAAAAAAGTAGCTCACTGAAACTTTGTGTGGCTTTACTTAAAGGGAAAATACAACATTTGCAAACGTCAAAAAATAAAATTACCAAATCATTTTGAAATAACTTGCTGGACTGTTAGTGAATGACAGTGTAAAGCATCCTGTAAAATCATGGCACCTGGTATACTGTCATTTTCAAGAAAAGTGGTATTTTTGTATCAATTTCCAACGCTAATCGGCCGACCAGCGTTGGAAAAAACTGGCTTTTTTCAAATACTGGCCCCAGTTGACCATCGCACTTGTTTGCAATCGATTACACACCTATGAACGGGTACAAGCCAGCTAGACTGGTTCCCTGACCTTACAATTCCCCAATATTTGTAAACTGCTCTGTTTTCTCTTAAATGGAGTCAGGGAACCAGACTACAGGAAAATGATTGTTTTTCTTGGTTTTTATAGCATTTTCGAACCCAAAACCTCAAAAAGTCAGTGTAACTATATTTGCTATATATTTCCAACCCCCCAATTCCATCCATTTTTGAAAATTACAGCAAAAGCAAATGATGTATATTCCCTTTAAAAGTCCCATCATTCACTTACAAAAAGTCAAATGACTGAATAGAGACCACGAAGTACACACTCCTGCTTTTCTTTTCTTTGTTGTCTTGGGTTTTGTGTTTTTGTTTTGTTTGTGAAATTAAACATTTAATATGTGTTCATTACATTTTAGAAACATAATGGTGTAAAGCATAGCTGCAGACAGTCCTCCATGGTAACACGATTAAAATGGTAACAGCAAAATTTCAAACAGATGTATCTGGAAAATGCAAAAATCTATGGGCCTTGAAGAGCCTTGACTCAAAATTGCAAGGCAATGATCCCTCAAGGCCAAGGCTTTTGCCCTCAAGCCTCGAGGCCAAGGCCAAGGCCCTAAAGTCCAGCCTTAAGGCAGCCTTAAGGCCAAGGCCCAGCATCAAGGCACTACATCACTGGTTTAGCTACAACACAGCAAACGAATCTTATACATTTAAAAGTTTCAAATAAACTACAAAAGGAAAATAGCTAGATGCATTATAATAATGTTTAAAAGTTCAACAAAGAAATTGACTAGAGCAGGGTTTGAACCCGCGACCTCCGGATTGCTGTTCCGGTGATATTTCCTAGGTTTGCATCAAGACCTTGAGCGTGATCTCCACAGAGCATATACGGGTTTATGACTTCTGACTAGCGCCCCTTGAACAACATGGGGAATATTGACAAATTGAGGAAATGCTTACAAAGGGCTGGAAACCTCAGTTGGTATATAGAGCACTGAAACGGCAATCGGGAGGTCGCACGTTCGAACTCCGCTCCAGTCAATTTCTTTGTTCAACTTTTACAAATCTCAAAATTATTACTTCGTGTATTAAAAATGTAATGGCATACGTTCAGTAGGCACACAATAATTTCAAAATAGACATTTCATAAAGTATTTAATTACTTCATTACAGTCTTGGCCCTTAATGAAATCACACGGAACTATAATAACGTCCCATAATAACTATCTTCGTGAATAAACAAATACATCTACTTCTGCTCTTTGTCACCATGAAAATCACACATTCATTAGTCTTGTTACACCTTTCTTTATCGGCAAATGAATTTATCGTTCATACATCAGCACTGCTAAACGGATACATTTTCATCTCTACAGTGAAACCAGGAAAATGGAAAGTTTTATAACAAGTAAAACTCAATCTTAAAAGTCAGTTAATGTTGCCCGAGTACTCTGTCTTCCTCAATTCACATGTCAAATCAATTATTTCACCTTGCACCACCGACCAAAGCTCTTACAGTTGTTAAAAGCCAGTGAGTATTTGTAGGTTTCATCACCAATCTTAGATCTAGCCCTCTTAATGACTTCGTCAGGTGGGTAGCATTCCTTATCATACTCAAGCCTGTACACGGGTTGTGAAAAATCAACTAGCTCTTCCACTACACCGTTTTGGTAGGTGTTATGTACCACCCTGACCTTACCCTTAAGTGGGTCACAATCCACAACTATGGCATGGTGTCTGGGATGGAGAAGATTGCCAAAGAAGACAACCTGATCGCCTGGATTCAGGTCGCGAATGCTCTTCACCGCTCTGTCATTAGTCCCGATGGTTATAGCTAGTGCACGACCAATCGGAGATCCCACGGAAACCCCAATGTACCTACCGAGCGTTGACCCGATCACACCCCGACAATACTCCCAATGAAAGCCCCCACAGCCGTTCCTAGACCCGGCATAATGAACGTTCCGGCCGCTGCACCTGCCGAAAATCCAACCGATTCCCCTGCAATGCCTCCCCCCACTGCTAGCCCAGCGCCAAGCACCGCCTCAGAAACACGACTGAAAGCACTGGCAATGAAGTCTTGCCGTGATAAGTCGCCCCTTTTCCGGTTTTTATAAATCTGGTCGAGATCATACACGCAAGCACAGCCCTCAAAGACAAGAATGATACCAGCGCCAACGGCATTGGTGCCATGTGAAAGCCTCTCAAATGTCTCAGCAACAACTACTTTCTTCGCAGCCGCCTCCGTTCCTTGCTCAAGAAATGCTTTTGCGCCATCTTTGGCGTACTCTCTAGCCACGATGAATCCGGCTTTACCAAAAACGCTCGCCAGGGCTCCCTTCACGACCGATTTGACCTTTTGATACAGCCAGACAACCTGCCAACTTTCTGCAAGCCCGGTCTTACAATATGACGCAAATGCTTCACAATTATCACTGAACACTCCGTAACCAGTGTCATCTAACCTAGATCTAGCCCGAGCAATGACCAACTCAGGCGTGTTAACCTCAGTTATCTTCTTTTCGTAGTCAATGCGATACAATTCCCCCTCTTCTTGGCTTAGCTCAAGCCATTTTTCTATGATCTTTATCACACCACAACCCGACTTGCACCACTGAATGACCTTAACGCGCCCTCCCACTCCATCAATTTCTGACACGATGGCATGATGCCAGTAGCCCCAATGGCGACGCCAAGTGATGTGATCTCCCACCTTCAGGTAATCGCACACGAATGTAAAATCTTCGATTTTGGTGCGACTACCTTTTACCTGGAATGCAGGGTTGCTCTCAGTGGGTACTTCAAGTTGTTTCTTGAGGAGGACACCACGCAGTTTCACCGAGGGGCGGGTGTTATCTTCGTCTGGATGAAACAAGAATCGCCCTTCCAGCCACTCTTGACCGCAGTTAGTACAACAGATGCCGAGAAGTCGAGAATCTCCGTCTTCCCCCTTGCTGTAGTAAGGCCGGTACTTGAGAGCGTTGTTATTGTCACAGGAGCATTTAGGAAGTTTCTGATGGGGTGCTGTGCGTGTTGAAAAATCAAACAATGTTTCTGAATGTATGTATACTTAAGGAGATCATAAAGCCTTATAAAAGCTTTTTCACGATAAAACAAAGTTGCAACGAATTAGAGCCTGTTTTTAAAAAAAAATCTAAATAACACGTATTAAACCCTTTGGGAAAGCTACAAGGTGATGTTTAATTGGCTACATAAATTTAGTGGACACCTTGTCTAGGAACTCGCCTATTGGTTTCCAATCCCTTCGCAGTCTTACCAAACATAAACCATCTCCAAATCCTTTTTGGAGGTAATCTGTGATTCTTACCAAGCTCTCTGGCAAGATCGTCACGCCCTATAGCGATGAGTGCTGTAGCCAAGTACTCTACCGGGTTATCACCGGTAAAGCTCTGCCTCCATGCCGCAATCATCTGACCTGCTTGCTCCCTGGTCGTGGCGAATGCTGCTTGGATATTTCGACACTGCTCGACGTCAAACGAAAGATACAGCGCTAACTTTGGCCATTCTTCGTCCACACTCTTCGCTACTTTCTGGAGTGTTGGAGTTTCCAGAATTTCCTCACCTGATTAATCACAAATTATACAAATTATAATTATGCCCAGTGAATAGTGCGGCTGGCGAGGTGGGTTGGTGCATGAAATTTGGCTTTTTAATGGGGAAGTTCTCCAAATGACTTCGGTTTGTAGACTGACGGTGATTTACATTTTTAATGATGCGTCTGTAAGATTTGTTTATTTCGTTGAACGAGTTGTGCCACTTTCCAAGCCCATCCTGGAAATATTTCGCGATCAGTTGAATTGAGTAGATCGACTCTCCGATACCCATTTCTGCGTTTCCGTACGACATTCTGTGCAACTGAATAAACCTGCACCACCAGTTGATTGTGGGCATGAGCATTGGTACCAAGGATGAATCAAATGATTCAATAAGGTATGAACGAGTGTTCAAGTAAACCTACCAAGCTCATGAAGCAGTGTGTGCAGTCCCACTGCCCTGAGTGCCCCTTTAAGTTCAGCCAAGATGTCTGCTCCAGCGTAGCCCGCCCTCCATGCAGTGAGCATCTGAAGGGCCTGCTGGTTGATGTGGCCTGGGTCAGCCTCAATGATAGCCTGGCAATCACCGTCATCAAAACTCAGATAAGTCGCGACTGTTGGCCAGGCTTGGCCGAGCGAGTTGGCAACGTTCTCAAGCATGTCGTCATCAAACTCGTCTGCAGCTGCAGGCCAACAAAACCGGTTGGGTGGAAGAGGAAATGTCGAACTGAGTTTTGCACGAGTTTTGTTGTCGATGTTGTCGTTGTTGTCGTCGTCTTCGTCGTTTTGTTGATCTCCGTAAGATATCAATACTTTTCCCGGCTGAATGGGAATTTGCGAACAAAACTGTGATACAGTGAACCAGTCAACGTTTTCCATTTTGTCCTTAAATTAGTGCTGTCCAGCATTATCGGCAAATCTTTATTGGCCAATATTAGAATGAAAATCATGCAAACAAATCCGTTCTTCGATTTCACTAAGTCAATCCAGTCCTGTGATTGGTACCCAAACAATATTTCTTCTCAACTGTTCATCTGAACTGATGACCAACAAAATGTAACGTGACACGCGAGAGGCGGTGTTTTTATTTGCAGCACTCATCGTCAATGGATCGTGAATATTCAGCTGTTCGATGTATATTCATAAAAAACAATGACGTCACACCATTGATATCACTCAGTTTTGCATGTACAATAACCTGGCCTGAAACAGCAATACCCTTGCAAAAAAAAGAATTCCCGAATCGAGCTTTCTTCACCTTTTAGCCTCGAGTCTTGCGCATCTTCTGATAGCAAAAACATAAAATTCCGATCATAGGTTGTCGCGCAGCGAAAAAAAATTTGGCGCGGCGCGCCGTGAAAATTTAATTTCCCCATAATGTAGTGTACACAAAGCAGAATAACCATTGGTGCACATGAATAATTAATTGGCCGATAATTCCAAAATCCTTTAACATATTGTCATAAAATGTATTGGGTATGTTCATATTAAGTTGTTTTATGCATGCACTGAGTTTCATAATAATGTTCGTCATTCAATGGACGAGATCTGAGGGGGGGGGCGGAATCCGGCTGCTGAGGTGTCAAAATAACCCGGCTCCTTTATTTCAAATAACGGCTTTCGTCGAGCTGCCACAGTGGCCAAGGGGGGATCCAGGGGGGGGGCACCAACGGGGGTCATGCCCTTCCCCCACCCCCACCCCCCCCCAACAAAAAAAGAACCCATTTTTTTAATGACGTCGCAATAAAGGCAGGCTCTGCGTACAACGCCATCTTTTCATCAAAAAAATATGGTAAAAGTGGTCAGAAATTGCCTCAGATCGCACCACAGAGCATCTAGAATCCAAAAAGAGAAATTTAGGGGCCATTAAGCTCGCCCCGAACCTCACGCCCTATTTTTTTGGACCCACTTTATGGGGGACCAAAAATGTTTTGCCCCTCCCCCAAGAAAGCAAAAATTGTGTTCTGGATCCGCCCTTGACAGTGGCCTAGGGGAAAGTGGAGTGAACTATGGATCGCAAGATCTGAGGTTCGAAAACCACCTAGGTCCCTATGTCTATTTTTAACCAATGTTTGTGTTGGTTGGGATCAGTGGCGTAGCAATGAATTTTCAGTTGGGGGCGCTGGGGGCTGGAACATTTCAAGGGGGCGTCATGTAGATCAATGATATTTTTTTAGAAAATTTCAGTGGGGGGGGGGGGGGCGGCTGGGGGGCGACAAGGTTTCATGGGGGTGTCGCCCCCACGGCCCCCTTGGCTACGCCACTGATTGGGATAATCAGGTGCGGTTCTACGGGGGGCTAGGGGTGGGGGACTTTTGTCCAAACTCTTGTTAACACACTTATGTGATGGCAACATTTAAAATGAAAACCTTCTGCGATTTAGACTTAAACACAAGCAAAAGCACACACTGACACAGTCCCAATGGGCGATATAATATAACCTTCACGGTAGCAGAGAAGCACAGGCATGATATGCATTAAGGACAGAATAGTTGTACTTTACCTTGGTTGGCCATGGTGTGGGCCCTCAGGTATATTTCCTCAACGGATGAACATCAGCATCACATCATGCATTTAGCCCACATGCATTTTTGGCACTGAGCTTTTGCGTTGTTTTGGGAGTTTTTTGTAGGGAATTTCCATGAGGTTATTTTTAGTTTCGCTACCGCGAAATTGTTGATGGGGAATTCCACCCAACGTGATCGATTCGCGTCAACGATCGTCCAATGTCCTAGTCTGGTTCTCAGACCGGACAATTATTCCCGACGCTCAAATTGTAGGTCAGGCAACCTACGTGGCTAAAATTAATCATGACGACATTGGCTTCGTTTCCGATTTCGCTTTATCACTTTTAGCTTTTAATGTTCTGATCAATTTATTTAAAATAAATCACTTGCTTCGTAATATCATACAGTTATGAAAATACAGTTTGATGTTTATGTAAGATAACATTGACTAATGTTGATCTGGAATCTTCTAAATTAGGCACCCACATTGCACTGTTAGCAGGCGGAGCCGAATGAAGACCGAGTTTTGGAAAATCTCGGTAACGGTCGTCAAATTTAAAAAGTTCGCTCATACGATCCCAGTATATTTGACGTACAAAATCGTCGTTGAATTTCAAGTTTTCTAAATGAATATTAATTATCAACTCATTTTAAAAACTTTTAATAAGCAATTAGCAGTTAATTAAACCTATATTATACTCGGAAATACTCGGGCGCTATCCGATTGTCGACGAAACGAATTCGGCAAACTTCGGAAATTTTCGGAAAAAGGAGGAATTCCTCCCTTTTTAGTCACTTGACGTAAATTGTAATACAACGTATTACCGGAGGCTACCTGACCTAAGATTCATCAGGAATTGTCAGAATCTTTTGGTTTGTGAACCAGAATAGTCAAAATCTTTTGGTCTGGGAACCAGACTACCAATGTCCAAGGCTTTCAACGGCTTGAGACTGAGGGCGCTCTTTGATCTGAGCTCCTTACGCACTGCGGTTGCTTGTATCTGCAACCATCAATACCTGGAGGGAGGATCGAGAGACATCAAGTGCGTAGGAGGGCCGTGACGTGAATAGGGTCTAATTTATAGGGGCACACCCCGACTGGCCAATGGTAATTATTTACAAAATGGGACGTATCTCAATATTCCCTGAATGACGTCATCACTCAGTATTAGTCTTGAATGGCCTTTGGTTGTTCTACGTATTGACTGCATGGCCTTATCCAACGCCCTCCTCGAGAATAATCTTGGCCTTCAACACCCCAGTCACCTCCTTTTGGAAAATCCCTGATTTCACACTGCTCGGTGGGTCTTAATAAGAAAACAATTTTATTTCAATTCGACATAAATATAATAATCGTTAAGAAATTAGATTTTTGTGGCAACGTCAGCGAATAGCATTCACATTCATGAAAGATATCCTTATCTCACCTAACACCGAATTTATTCATTTAAAGAAACAGCGTTACATTTGAATGTTGAATACATATACTTTTGAATCATGGGCGACGACCCGGGGGCGCAAAGGTCCCCCTACCTCAATAAATGATTAAGCTATGAGCAAATAAATTTGTTATCAAAGCTATCTGGGGTTTTTCACGATATTATTCCCATGTAATAAGGCACGAAAAGCAAATGATTAAAGTGAAGCGTTCTGGCAAAATGAGGCAGAACTGCATATGGGCAGACGTCGCAGTGAGGGGTTTATGTGGGTATTAGAAAACGGACTAAAATTGTCCTTGCAATGCTGTTTGTTGCACTTTAATTGGACATTTCGTTGACAAGTTAGTGCTATTTAAAGTTCGCATTTATCGACACATCAAAAAGATAAATACTGGGAAAATTAAAGTTTCGATTGTTTTGTAGTAGTGAATATGAAATATGCCTGTTTTTCCTTTAAAATAGTTTATTCCAGGATTTTTATAGTATTTCTTAAGATTATGTGTACTGGACATGTCAAAGACTATTTATATATCAATAAATCTGAAATCGCGAGAAAAAAATATCACTTTTTGTTTTGGGTTTTTTCCTCCACATTTTATGTACATGAAAAATATATAGCCTGTGCCAATTCCGTCTCATTTTGCCAGAACGCCTAATGCTGTCTAAAAGGTATCTGCAATAAAATTATTCGAATTTTATTTAAAGGGCCCATGTAATAATGTTTCCATGGGAACATATTCTGTGCAATTTTCTACTCCTCTTAAATGTTTGAAAACAACTTCACATCCTTTTTTTTTGTTAATCTTATTGAAAAGGGCATTTCTTTAAAACATTTTTAACAATTCCATGTTTTTTGGACAATTGAGGGCGCTGTTGCTGTGATGTCATTTCAGGGAGACACTGCCAGTTTAGGGATTTTCTGTTTAAATTGTGAACCCAAAATTTGGTCACTAAAAACATTTTGTCCAAAAAAATGTGTTCATTGGCATGTCATGTACTGAAACAAAATCAAATCAACAAAGCAAAGAAATGAACGCCATAATATCCATTCTGGCAAATATTTGTGCTGAAATAGTTATTAGGTTTCTGCCTGAAATGACATCACACATTTGCTCATGAATATGCAATTTTCATTAGCATAAAACCAAAAAATGGCAAACTGAAAATTAGAAATAAGGTTTGTCCCTAAATCTTTCAGCTGTTAACTATACTAATAAATTTATTAAACATTTCTAATCATTATTTTGATTCACCACATTCTGCTGACTAATTCTCCTTATTTGGCGCTAAAATGAATACCACCCTGGATTTTCAAGATTGAAGGCGATGAGAATATTGAATTACAATTAACAGTAAGAATTAAATTAAAGCTTAAAATGAATAAGCATCGAATAAAGGAGCTTTCCCTGAAACATGAATAGACCGACATTGTAAGAATTCGAACTCCCTCACTGCAGCTTTTGAGCAATAACGTCGTCATGAATTCACAGATGCATCTTGGTCCATCCGTTCCATCAGTGGTGATGCCTGCTACTTCTTGGAACACTTGATGGACTGCGTGTCGTCGCTTTCACCGGGACTAGTAGTGCAAGAGACCGAGGACTCATCGCCTTTTGCCCCGCATCTCTGCATGTCTGACACCATGGAGCCAGACTTCACGTCCCCGTGCGAGGACATCATGGTGGCGGCAGAATCCTTAGCCACACCGGACGGCGTGAAGCCCAGGCTACTAAGGCTGACGTCCTTCTTAGACATGTCTGCAACCTTTGGATCCAAAGAGAGGTTTTACGGTTACGCATGTTCTAGCCACCGAAAAGAGAGTAAGAGGGGGATCGACCCGAATGGAACTTTAATGCCATTGTGCAATGATGTCTGCTTTAATGAGGAGCGCCATTGTAGTGTAGCATTGTAGCAATATTTTAAAAACTGAAAGTAATGCCTGCATGCAGGGCTCCAAAGATATTTTGATAAGCCACACAAAACAAAAAATAAAAGAAAGGGAAGAAATCAAACTTACCAGGAAAACCTTGAAGATAGGTTATGGTTCAAACCAATTTACACAGCGTTCTCAACTATGAGCTATGAGAGGAAGATCCTTTTCTCTGAGTCTGGAGATATTTGTCCGGATGGCAATGAAATCGGGAGGCAATCTGTAGCTGCGCCACGGCAGCGCTTGTGAAATCACATGCAAATTGCGAAATGTAGTATTTCATCATCAAAGCTCCAGGTGTTTCATCAGGTTCGAAATTTCCCTGATTGCGAAACGCACACAGAAACGAAAATCAGCATTGGTATTACGCAACGTTAGGATGTATAGTTTGGTTCCCTTGCCTGAAGACCCCCCTGACATCTTCGTCACAGTGGCGCACTTGATCCCCCTTGTCATTTTTTTTTTGGGGGGGGGGGGCGGGGGTAATTTTTTGTTTTTAGTCCCACGATTTTGCCTTGGTGATATGTATGACCTATTTTCGACAATGGGGGTGTAAGTGGCGTCACCAACGTCAAAATAGTCCGCCCCCGAAAAAAACGCCATTTGTTTCTGCGGCCAAAAGTTTTGGGCAACATTTTTTGAAAACAAATTTGAGCCCCCCCCCCCAAAAAAAAAATCTTGGGTGCACCACTGCTTCGTCAGGTTGAACCGCCACATTCAAGTACAGGACAAGTACTCTGCCCGTCCAATGAGTGCGTATTTGAGGCACAGCAGGCGCGGTTCTACGGGGGGGGGCCTGGGGGGGGGCTTTAGCCCCCCAAACAATTTTGTCTAGCCCCCCCAAAAAAATGCCATAAAAAAAAATGCACTAACAAAATGTAAGAATTTGACGTACATCGGAACGGTCTCCCCCTAAATGAGAAGGGTGCATTTGTATACTTTTAGTTACTATAGTATAGGATTTAATCAGTGCTCCCCATTCTCTCGTACCCCTGCCCTGCATACAGGGCGCTGGGAAGGGTAGATGAGCTTCACAGAATCTTGTGAAGGAAGTAGGGATGGCATTCTGGGTAATTTATCATGACCTTTGTATAAAGCATCTGGCTGCAGCTGTAGACCGCAGTTAGCCAATGCGCGCAAATACTATCCGAAAAGTTTGCCATAGAAATGCATACACACCATACCGGATGTGATTTCTTTATCATTGCGGACCATGTGGACAAATTTTGAGCGTCGAATGATATGCATTTCGACCCTTCGTGAATTCGAAACGAAGCCTGAGCAACTACTGGCGGGAGTTAAAAATTTATAAAACAGCCCCCCCCCCAAAAAAAAAATGGCTCTAGAACCGCGCCTGAGGCACAGCGCCAAGGCCAAATCGATATCAATATTTACTGTACATTTTTACTATATTTACAATAACTCCTTTTTTGTTTTCATACAGACACACGCAACAGTACTGTGTAACATACTTAGTGAGCTGTTGCGAAATACAACAACGCCCATAGCTCTAGTAATATTTAACTACATGTATTTGTCATTAAATTTAATGGACAAAGGATTTCTCATTATTCATTATTAGGGACAGCCCCATCGTGAGACATGGCAAACCGAGAGGCGGTATGCTATCTGTATGCCGCTATCCAATCCGATTAGACTTCAAGTTGTGCTCTCGGTGCTCTTCAAACAAACTTTTTTTCTACTATAGGTTTTCCCGGACAATTTCGGAAAATGTGCGTTTGAATTTGTAAAACATAAATTCAATTTGGCGCCGAGTTTGAGAACGACGTACATCCTCGTTTCATTTTCGCAATAATTAGCATTCGATTTCATTTTGCATCAATCAAATGAATGAATGTGCATAACGTTTCATTTAAGGGATTACAAATACGTGATTAGGCTTTCGGTTTGACGTATGCGTTGCCGATTATTACGAATGTGCAATCCAATTCGCAGAAAATCGATTGTCTATTGTGACACAGGCTGAACTGAACATTCTTTTTCATTTGTTACAATTTAAATTCGCATTTGCTGCATTCAGTTTAAATAAATTATACAGGCCTATACAAATCATGATACAACTTTGATTCATTAATTAATTATTCATTAATTAATCAATGTATGCCTTATTGATCATTAATGTGTTTGTTCTTATATACACAAAGGCCTATGTGAAATGTAGGCAAATGAAGTGTGAAAATGATATATGATATGACCAATGTGAAATCACTCAAAATAATCTTGTAGCCATATTATTGAGACGGTAAAGGGACACATCACGTGTCATGTTACATGGGATCTGCACGGGGACTTTTTGAATATTCAAAAATTCAATCATTCAATCAACTTTTCCTCAACTGTTACTTTAACACATCAATGAATTCCAATGCTTGACCAAGCATACGTTAAATAACACTGCAAGGGAAATCGGCTGCACATTTAGCGAAAAAGGTTGATGATAAATTAAAAGGAAAAGAGGATTGCGGATGTGCCTTCGATTTCGCGCTAAACTGAAATGTCAATACACTAAATGCAGTGCACATTCGGGAAATCGTATGCTGATTTTTTACGACTGAATGCACTTTCACGGAAAAAGAATTATCATTTTGTTAAATAGAAACAGAGATTTGGAACGTTCATTCTATTTCGCACGAAAACGAATGCTTCTTTTACAAATTCGTGTACAAATTTTCCGAAATTGTCCGGGAAAACCTATATATAATACATTTTCTGCGGAAGACGGATAGTGCCACACAATGAGTGTGAATTAATTTTTTTGGTGCGTGTGAAAATATTTTTTTGTACAGCGGCCGCCACATAAGTCGTCATAATAAGTGGCGGCCGCTGTACAAAAAAAATATTTTCACACGTACAAAAAATATATTCACACTTGTTTATGTGGCGGCCGCCAGATAATAAGTGGCGGCCACCACATAAAAAAGTGTGAAAATACTTTTTTTGTACAGCGGCCGCCACTTAATATGTGGCGGCCGCCAGATAAAAAAGTGTGAAAACATTTTTTTTTTTAGCGGCCGCCACTTATGGCAACTTATGTGGCGGCCGCCACTTATTATCTGGCGGCCGCCACATAATAAGTGGTGGCCGATGTACAAAAAAAATATTTTCACACGTACAAAAAAATATGTTCACACTCATTGAGTGGCACTATCCGTCTTCCATAATTTTCAACTTCTATGTTTCATTCCAAAAAACAAAAACTAGTCCCGCTTTGGGAGCAAACTAGCTCCCTTTCCGTAAATTATCGATACTGATTGTGAGGCGGGAACCAGCCTTCCCTGCCAAAATGGAATTCAATTCAATTCAATTCAAGGGTTTTATCATCGATTCGTCGCAGCCCAAAGGCTAAATTGTAAATAATTTGCAATAAGTACAAATATAACAAAACATTTGAATTACTCCATACCAAAAAATTAATTGTCATAACGAATTAATAGCTATCAATGAATAAATGAATAAGATGTCAAATAGAATAGCAACATATATAAGGACATTAAAGAATATATATTTTATCTTCTGAGTAAACAATAAAGCAACATTAATGCTGATGAATTTTTAATAACCTCAATTGAAAATAGAAATTTCAATTTGTATGTTATTATAACAAATTGTAATACACACATTCACGTATTACCAAGAAATTGTTTGCGGAGATTTTGAACTATTGTCTGACAGCCGATAATTCGAAATTGTATAGTAATAATTCAATAACTAAACATGGGATGGTTATTTTTTTAGTCAATGTCTCATTCAAAAGTGAATAACTTCTGTGCTGCAAGAAAAATAGCACATTAAAGAAAAAAAATCATTTTTCGGAAAAAATCGAAAATAGCAACTCTGCTTTTATCAGTCTCCTTCGCAAGAGTTAAATGGAGTACATTTATTTTACGGCGGTGAATATATATATTTATATAATCTTCACTATTTTGAAACTGTCTGGTACATGCAACTGTTGTTCGTCACGTAACTCCCGTCGTCTAAGCCTACTTCTTCATATTACACATGACGGACTGGGACTCGCCGCTCTTTCCCGGGCGAGTCATGCAGGCTACCTCGTCTGAAGCCCCCTTCGCCCCGCTGCTCTGCATCTTGGCAATCACCGAGCTTGACGCCACAGATCCTTGGGATGACATCATCCTGGCACCCACGGAACCCTTCTCCACCCCGCCTGGCTTGAAGCCCAGAGCACTGGGCTGCACGCTCTTTGATACTCCGCCTGAACTACCGGACTGTGCACCACCTTTCCAATTAAAGACAAATTGGTGAGGTTGTTTAGTGCAAGTCTTGTGGAGCAAGACTAGTGCAGAAATTATGTGATTTACCCTGCAATCCACTACGTCCTTATTTTCGGGATGTACGAATGCTCTCAAGCCGAAGTTGCTTACTAAATCGTGAATTTTCTAATCTGGCCAGGGGCGTGGCTTACAGTTAGATGGAGCTAAGTCCCCCTCCCACCAATGAAATAAAGGCCAAGGGCCAGACAAAATGAGACCCCCACCCCCACCCCCAACGAACCCCGCAAAAAGTAATATTTGACAAAGAAAATTTGGTCTATAGCCTTGTATGGCTACTTCCATGAAACTTTAGAAGCACGTCGCCTGAAATGAAAAGATTGCCACTGACATTGGAAAAGCGATCATTCATTAACCGTAGAGTGAACTGCTAGGCATTATACAGCACCACGTACAGAGATAAGGAGGAGGGGGGTAATTAATGCAGGACCTAGATCCGGGGAAGAGGGCACTCGTTTCTGGCTATAGAATTTGAATAAGCCTATCTGAATGACCTTTGGCTCCTTGACTCTGTAGCTGTGCCACCTTCGAACCGGATTTCACCGATCCTTGGCAGGACATCATTTTTGCTGCGACAGATCCCTTTGCTACTCCGCCAGACTTGAAGCCTAGTGCGCCAGGCTTGACGCATCGTGAACCGCCGCCTGAGCCATGGGACCTCGCACCACCACCCTTGGAAGGCATATTCTCGAGACTGCAGAAATAGTCCAGGCATAACAGGTTTTTGTAAATATACTGAACATGTCGATCACTGATTGGCTCTAATTACCCGAATCACACGCACGAGGCAATCTACAGGTAACCGTATTCCAAGCAATCTCGAAGGCGAAAACGACTAGCCACTGTTATGTTCTGAGGACGTTCAACATAAATTATTACAATTTTGTTTCGTTCTTCCAAGTGGTCCCTTCAAGTTGCTCTCCACGGGCTATTTCAAGTTCAATTTTACTCTGTTTTTTTATTGCTATATCTAACGTTAACACTACAAGAATCATTGAAGGAATTGCTTTACAAAGTTAGAGTTATTTGCGGCTGTACGATAATTTAGGCATATCTTTTGGTAATAATTGGAGCAAAAGCAATATCAAATATTGTCCTCGAGTTGGCTGCCAAAAAATCTCGTAGTGACTTGGCTTTACTAATTAAGCAGACACGTCCGTGCCACCTTCAAATATTTTCCTGAGTAAAAACAAAATTTAATTTTTTGGCAGAAACAACTTAATAATTATAATCATCATTAATATACAATTAATGACAATTATTGGACAATGAAAAAAAAATTAAAGACACCGCATAACACTTTACGTGTACTTTTGAAAACAAGAAACAAAACAAAACGAAAATCTTTGAGAATGGTTCAAATGGGCTTACCCGGGTAAGTCGGCAGGCAATGAAGTCTCCGAAAATTTAAATTGGATTTGTACAAGCAATGTTATTATTGTTGTCGTGAGTATTCAGTAGACACAACTTTGAAAGCGAAGCATGAATAGTCTTTTTTAATTATTATAACACTAGACAACAACATTGCACGCACAGGGGATTCCCGGTCTGATCCCCGGATGAGAAATTGGATGAGTCAGACAAATATCTATACATGCGCATGTGCAGTCTTGGTTAGACAGGAGACCTGACCTCATACCGTCACCGACACCACGAAGTGACCTTTACCCCCGCGAAGTGGAAAATGTGTGTTTCGAGATACAAGCGATTTAAGTTGGTGATGTTTTGAAACGGTGATCTGAACATCGTATTAGCCTCAAAATTCATATTTTTTTTACATTGTCTGAAAGCTGGGATCTTGAATGTCACGTTTATGTATGATTTTTATTGGAAAAAAAATAATATTAATGAGTTATCAACTAATTAAGGTCACTTCGTAAAAACTCTAAAATCAGAATACGCGCTGTTCGAGTTTTCACGAAGTAACGCTAACCATGTGTATTAGCTGTTAATTAATGTTTTGACAAAACTAATTAACTATGTGTTTAGTTACTTCTTGAGGTGATAGATTATGTGTAATTAATCACAAATCAGGAAAAAAATTGAAATCGTAAAATATTGATTTTTTTATGTTAGTGTCACTTCGTGGTGACGGTGATTACATGAACAAGGCAACTAAATCCCTCCAAGTTTCTGAAATTGTATTTATTGCTTGCTGTGTCCACCATATATGGTACCGCCTTCCTTGGATTGGCCTAATTCTCAGAGTATATGCATGTCTATAAATCTTTCTTTGCCAACACAGGCACATGTTGCCAACCATGGGTTTAATTGTCAAACTGTGAAAGTTCAACTTCTAAGCAAAATTAAAAATAATGTTTCCAAAGTTAATAACTGTTGAAAATACTAATTAACCACCAAAATAATGATGGTGTTAAATAATGCACTTGTGCAAAATCTGTTTCTGCCCATTCCTTTACAGACTAACCCGTTCACTGAAGCTAACCGCGTTCACAAAAGCATGGTTTTCATTTAGTATTTTGTTTTTAACCTAACTCTCTGGGGGTGTGCAAAGTCATATTGAAATTGGAGGATTCAGGACTGTTATCGTTAATATTTGAATTCATTTATCTATTTTCGAGAGGATTAAAGTATTTCCCGTTTTCTTTCTCTAGTTTGAAAGAATAGGAGATCGCTCTAGTAAACGTCGATTCCAAATGGTTAGTTTTTATTCACATTTTCCAGCAAAAACGTGTTCTTCATATGATCGTTCTGCGTTTAAAATACAAGTCATGTAGGCCTATAATGTATACAATAACAATGGAGACACTCTCATTATTATATGCTTTAACGGATTGTTCTGTTCCAGAGTGGTCAATAGTGGACCTTTTATTAGTGCCTAAAAGGCATGAGCCTAAATGCACATCTACAGTTGCGGATTTGACGCATTACGGGAAACGCATGTTTTTATTGGAACCATCAATTCCTGTCGAATCATCTTGAATGTCGCTTTGGGGCCACTATACCAGCGTTCATTTTGGATGTATGGATGTAAAGGTCCGTACGTCACATTCGTGTATGCAGGCAGAGTTGAAAAATCAATAGAAAGAAATAAAAGGGTGCATAAATGAACGATAAGATTTCTCCCGCAAAATCAGCCTACTTCGTTGTAATCCCCCCCCCCCCATGGTTGCAATTAGTGTAGCTCTTAAACATGAAGCAAATCTTTGACATGTCATCAATTTTAGCCAAGAACACATGATTTGTATTTGCACGCTCTTACTATGTATCTATTCAATTATACCAAGGGCGGATCCAGAACACAATTTTGGGGGCCAAAAAAAAAAATTGGTCCCAAAAAGTGTGTACAATAAAAATTACGGCTTGGAGTTCGGGACCCGCTTATTACAGGGCCCCGAAATGTTTTTGGATTCTAGATGCTCTGTGGTGTGATCTGAGGCAATTTCTGACCACTTTAACCAATGTTTTTAGGAAAGATGGTGGTGTACTCATTGCCATGCCTTTATTGCGATGTCACTAAAAGAAACATTAGATTCGTTTTTTGGGGGTGGGCCATGGCCCCTTTGCCCCTGACCCGCACTTGAATTATACATGTATACTTGGTTCAGGTTTTGATGCAGGTTTGAAGTGATTTCAGGTCAAATTTTGGTTTTATTAAACACCTATAAAAACATGCTTGTTTTTCACTTGTTGATATAGCCCCACTTGTATTAATGGGAGTATGCTGACTAAATGTTGCAGAATACTTGCCAAAGCGAACTTGCAAAACATGAATACATTATCATAGCGGTGCACAAAAAAGGAGGAAAGCTATATGTAAATTGTGATGTTCTATTGCGCATCTAAAAGCAGTTACGTGAGAATGCTTTAATTATTCAAATATATACTGTTAAATTTGAGTAGATCACATTAATGTCCAATGGACTGCAAGATGCCGGTTACTCTTTCAGCGTTGTTTACTTGTCGGTTGCACCCTTGCTTTGCATCTTTGCCACGGGCGAGTCGGCGCTCACGTCTCCCTCATGTGACATCATTTCTGATGCAAGGGAATTCTTCTCCACCCCTCCCCTTCCGAAGCCCAACTCGCCAGGCTTGATGGGTTCTTGTGCCTGCATCTTGGAGACCGGACTGTCTGCTTTGACGTTTCCCTCATGTGACATCATTTTTGATGCAGCGGTATCTTTCTGCACCCCTTCTTTTCCGAAGCCCAATTCACTAGGCTTGACGTGTTCTTGTGCCTGCATCTTGGAGACCGGACTGCCTGCTTTGACGTTCCCCTCGCGAGACATCGCAGCTGCGCCATGCGATCCCGCCTCCACGCCCTCTTTTGTAAATCCCAAGCCCTCTTGCTCTGATTTCGAGGTCATCTATAAACAGATGAATTGAACATGCAAACACAATGTGAATGTCTAAAAGAGGCACACAGTCAACTCGCATTTCACTGGCGGTGGAGGCATTTTGACTTTTTATATGATGAGTTTCGGTCGATTCACCAAACACATTTCGATGGTTATCTGCGAAGGAAAATTTACATTTGCACAGCATCCCAACATGTCGCAACATATGCCACTATGGTGACATCGCATTCGTAGAAAATCTAATTGTCATCAAATTACCGTCACGACTTTCAATCGACAAGAAATTTGTGGCGACTCTCTAAAAGTATATACCTGCCAGGCGACAGGTGTAAAGTGATATTCAAAATTTGTCGAAAGCCCTTTTTAAGAAATGAAGTGATCTTACCTTCGTTTCAGGCTGAATTGATCAATGTATTAAGGTTGAAAGTATAGAACCACTCCAATGATTCAGACGTCAAAATTACGGACTGAAATTACGAGTGGGATTCATGCAGTTTATAGGAGATCGCTCGTAGATATTGCCCCATCCATGAACGCTGGTAACCACGCCCCTTTGAGCTCCAATTGGATAGAATTGCCTAAAACCAGCAGCCTCGTTCTCAGGGTCTACTTTCAACGTCGAGACAATGGTAGATCGTGGCAGGGTAATATTTATAATGTCAAAAAATCTTTGGATATGCAAATGACGCAGTACCAGGGCGATGTAGTGGGAGCGTTTTGCATATCGACGCGATGGGGATGAGGTTGTAAATCAGTGACCCAGGCTCCGAGTTAACACGCATGCGAACGACCTGTACGCGAGTAGCGCACGCCCAGTGGATACTGGAAAATCATTGCATCATCGGGGGACACCCCCAGATGAGAAATATTGTTATAGTCAGGATGACCGTTTTAGCCGACGGATTTTCGGCTAACTTTGACAGATTTTATTAAAAAACGCGTTTGACAGAAAATTTGACAGAATGGATTTTTTTGGCAGATTTCTGGTAGAATTCTGAAAACATGGATATTTGACAAAAAACATAACACATTTGAAAAAAAGGTATATTTGTTTAAAAAAGTTTTAATCTTTTCAAGCAAACCCTTGCATAATAGGAAAGGTTGGCTGGTCTAGGTGCTGAGGTTCACTGGGAACCGGACTTTGTCTTGACAGAACCGCGTTTGGCCTGAAATTTACACCATTTTATAACATCTTTATGTTACTATAGATTGTTTATAAAGTAATTTGAACCTTAATTAAGGCAATATTACAACATCTACATGTGATTTTAAGTGTTTGTAGTGTATTTCGAGTTTGGGGAAAATGAAAATCTAGTAAGATAGTTCATTTGGGGCTGGGAATGTAACGTTGTCTTACTAGGCATCAAATTTCATTTATGATTTGTATTGGGGGCGCCCTTTGTTTACATGTGCAGGCTTGCGCGTAGATCAAGGGTCAAGCGCGACATGTACTGATTCGTTGTGAACGTAATTCCAGAAATTAAGGCTTAGGTTTCCCCGGACTCTACACAATCAGTGTGATTTCTGTTTCAATTGTTATTAATCGTTAACTGTAAGCTTTGAAGAAGATATTTGGGGGCATTTTGAAGTGTTTTATCCGTTTAATCTGTGGGATATTTGGGTCATAATTTTGGAAAGAACTTGTAGTGTACGTGAAATCACTGCATTGTTATGTGTATCGTTCAAGGGTCAGGTAAATCCCTTTGTTTTGGCTAGTTATTCATTGGAGTTTTGTCATTTATTGCAGTGAACCGCTTACTGCCAGGCCTTATCCACTCAGATCGTCGTGCACATCAGTTGAGCAATTATAACCAGTGAATGAAGGATCAAGTAAAGTGTACACAAGTGGAGACAAATAAAAGGACTGGAGCGAGTTAAAAAATAGAGTTTCGACAATTTATTTCCACATGTACTAAGCTACATAGAAGTTCACGATTATTCTGGGATTAACTGTGAGTGCACATAAGTGTACAGTGTACTGTAATTAAGTAGAGATGGCAGATGCAGTTACATCAACACCATCAGTCAGTAGAGAAGGACACTGTAATGGTGGACCGGTGAAATCAACCCAATCGCACAAAGGTTCGAGGATGACGAGAGCACCGACTCCACCCACACAGGATGACAACGTTAGTGAACATGGATCAGTTAGATCCAACAGATCACAGAGAAGTTCCTGTAGTGTTGCGTCCATCGAAAAATATCGCGAGGCTAAGGCGAGGCTCGAGATTACTAAGCTGAGGAAAGAGCAGCTTAAGCCACATCTGGAGCAACAGAAAATGATGTTGGAGATGAAATTAAAACTTCAAAATGCGGAGGATGAAGAGGAGCAGGCAGAATTGGAGACACATATTTGGGGAGAGGAAATGCAAGAGGAAGATGCCACAGAAGACAGACCAGATGTTACACAAGCAATTGACACTAGTGTAGAAGTCACAAGCAGTACTCTGGTTGTCAACAACCATGATCGAGCACAGGCCGACATGATAGATGAAAGTGGCATTATAACATTTCCTTCAAACACAACAGAGGAGAGTGTCACACCACCTGAAGTAACCTCACAGTCCACTCCAGCATCAAATGATCAAGCAAGCATCACACAATTGTGCCAAGCCTTGACACTCACCATGAACATACCGAAGTCTGACATTAAGTCCTTTAGCGGAGACCCAACGGAATATTGGGCATTCGTGACCAGTTTCGAGACAAACATCGGTTCCAAAGTGACTGATGCCCGAACAAGGCTGACTTACCTGGCGCAGTTCTGTCGAGGTAAGGCAAAGGAAAGCATCGAAACTGTATCTGATGGAACCCACAGAAGGCTACAAAACAGCACTTAAAATCTTGCGCAAGCAGTTCGGACAGCCACACTTAATAATGCATGCTCTGCTGCGCAAGGTTACCAACCGAGGACAGATACGACAGAACGATGGCAACGCCCTTTGGGATTTAGCAAGGACATGAAGAAGTGCCAAATAACCTTGTACCAGCTTGGATACAATGCGGACACGAACAGCTCAGAGAACCTACTTAAGGTTCAGCGTCTCTTTCCCGTTCATCTACAAGCAGACTGGGCCAAGAAGGCACCGGTGACCATCGAGTCCAACCGAGAACCAAGCTTCGCACAGATGACGGAGTTTATTGAGACGAAGGCGAAAACTGCCAGCAATATGTACGGACAGAATATCACCAAGACTTTCAGTCCGACCAGCGCGAGTCATTCCTCACGCACCAAACCGAAGGCTTACCCGGCCAAGGTGACTGCGCTGTCAACTAGTGTGGGTGGTGACTATCTTCATGAAGCAAAGAAGGACAAGCAAGTCAAATGTCTCTGTTGTTCCCAGCAACACAAATTGGCAGAATGCAAGACCTTCACACAGAAGTCATATGACGAGCGTCGTCAGTTTATGAGAGATAATAAACTGTGCGACAACTGATTCATTCAGTGGCATGTCGCCAGACGTTGCAGACTCAGCAATCGTTGTGGGATTGATGGATGCATAATGGAAGCATCATACTCTCCTTCATCCAGCCCGTGCGCCTGTTGTGCCGTCGTGAGGAGCAGAAGGTGCGAAAATCCAGCAACTGTTAAGCCTGAACCTGCTGGTACATGTACCTCAACTGGGGCTGGGAGACGGGTGATGGAAGGAAAAGGATCAGCCTGGAGAGTGCCATGCTGTGACATCCAAGGCAAGTGGCCTTGCGAGTGCTGCCAGTAAGGGTCAAACACCAACGGCCGTGAGCTAGAGACTTGTGCTCCACTGGATGAAGGCAGTGACGTTTCGCTGTGCGACGAGGAGCTAGCTGAGCAACTTAAGGATCAGGGGTGAAAGGTTCAACTTCTCCCTGAATACAGTTGGAGGAACAAGCCTATATCAAGTAACGTCTTCCCAAATCAGAAGGATGTGAAGAAATGGAGACATCTGGATGGAATTGAGTTCCCCCAAACTGACGGAAGGCCAGTTCAGAGTCCTAATCCCAGCGGAGATGTCCCTGAAGCCTTTTGGGTGATGGAAGAGAGGCGGGGTGGACATAAGGAACCTTATGCGGTACGATCACTTCTGGGATGGACGCTCGTTGGTCCTACATCACCCTCCTTCAAGCAGGGAGCAGGAAGTTTCAATATCAACCATGCCAAGCTGCAAGACGACCAACTGCAACAGCAAGTGCAGAGATTTTGGGAGGTAGATTTTGAAGCAGATCTATCATGGACAATAAGCGTGGTGACTCTGTGGAGGATCGGAGAGCAAGATCCACCATGGAGGAGTCTGCAAGGCTGATTGATGGGCACTACGAAATAGGTCTACCATGGCGAAGACGAAATCCTGACTTGCCAGACAACCGGGCACTTGCTGAGACGAGGTTGGGTTCCTTTAGAAACGCCTGCAGAAAGATGATGATTTGCGTCAGCAAGTACAAGGAAACCATTGATGGTTATGTCCAAATTTAAGGGGATATGCAAGACCGAGTGCCGGAAGAAGTACCAAATGTCGAGGTGGGAAGGAAATGGTATTTGCCATCATCCTGTATTTCATCTCAAAAGCCAGGGAGAGAGATAGAGAGTGGTATTGACTGCGCAGCAAGATTCCGAGTACACCACTCAATGATAATCACCTACAGGGCCCAGACTTAACAAACAACCTGGTCGGTGTGCTGACTCGTTTCCGCCATGAGACTGTTGCATTAGTAGCAGACGTGGAGGCTATGTTCCACCACGTACGAGTTCCC
>JASAOE010001318.1:0-12398 GCA_029964075.1 Patiria pectinifera
CATACTGCCTACACGTACTGGTTCATGTGCGGACTGCGCAAAGTACGCATGACTTATTTTATTCTGAATCTTATCCAACCTGTAACATCTTGACATGAGTGCCAGGCGCTGTTGGCAATGTGTTCAAGCAGTCTCTTCCAACTCTCCCTGTGAGGGGTACTTGTGCAAGGAGGCCATATTCCATTCAATCAGCATAAAAGAAGTGCGAGTGAAAGTCTTGCAAGAAATCTGTCAAAATGATCCCTGCCAAAGCTTAAAAATGGGACGCCCAAAAATGTGATGCCGGGCTCCGTTCCGCACCAGTGCCTAGAAATACCCGTGTGCTTCGGGGTTCCATCCACGTGGGGACAAATGACTTCACCGTGCAACGGATGGTAATGTTGACCGGAGATTATATTTTGCTTCCATTTAAAAACTTTCAAAAACATCTTTCCGAATTGTTACAAATATTTTTATTTATTTTTTTTTTATTGCAAATTGGTAGTTATAGTTAACAGGAAATTAAGGGGGCTTATTTTGGTCAATTTTCGAGGACAGACATGCAAAATAAATGTGCATGCACATCGATTGAAACAAAATCGGTGTTCCAAAACTGTTTGGCAAAAGTGCATTTTATGACCACGGCATGGCATTTGGTCAATTAGTCAATTATTTTTGGTCAAATATTTTTGGTCAATTTTCGGGGACAGACAGACAGACTGACCGACTGACACACCAACTGACCACCAAGTGACAAGTAGAAGCTCCTGCCAGAGCTTTAAAAAAAAAAGGCAAACACAAAAATTCCAACCTACCAATCCTATTTTTTGAAAGGCATGTAATTGGAAGCAGAAATATATTTGTTTTGGCCTTATCTTGTTACTTTGCAGACTTTTGTAGAATCAAGCACTGCACAATCACGGTCTTTAGCAAATTGTAATTCCTGTGGTCTTGAGGCCACAAATTCAATCAATATCAATTAATCAGCTCACCTCACAACTGCAGTTATTCCTTTAAATTTAAAATCCCAAAAAATTTCCTCCAAGTCAAGTTTTTCAATCTGATGTCGGCCTTCCTTAGCATATATGCAATAGCAGTGGACGAGGTCACGAGGAAATAACACACTAAGTACCTTCAATACAGTATTCTGGTTTCACATGTGCTTTTCACCAAGCTGGCATATATTGTTGGTATGTTTGTCGCACACATGCATACATCAACCAACTGAAAGAGTGTTTTTCAATCCTTTGTGGTTTATTCAAAGCGTTTCCATAACAAAAATGTAAATAAACTGCATCAGAGTATGGATACACAATTTGAGGTATGGAGTGCCTTTGGTCATGTGGTGAAATGGGTTGAAGTTTGATAAAAAGGGATCAGATAAAAGAACAGATATTATAACTTTCTTATTTTGGCACACACAGTCTTGATTTTGACATCACATGAAAGAGTAAATTCTGAGGAACAAACTTTGCACACAAAACCTTTGATTTTAATCACTCCTTGACAGTGCAAATCTAGGTTGAAAAAAGTGAGTTTGTTTCCTGCTCTAGTGATTTCCGCCTGACTGAGCAAACAATTTGGTTCTGTGGAGCGCCAAGTCAATGGTATCCCTAGGTATCCCTAGTTCACGTTCAAGGCACCAAATACTGGAGTCACAGACTCCTGTGTTAGAATTGACTCAATAGTTATATGCACCATTGATTAAACAGAAGTTGAGGTCAGATTTTTGCAATAGTCATCAATTGGCAATATTTTCAATAGGTTGTAAATTATAATGCTTTGTGCTATTCCACACAGCCCATTTTTCCCTTGACTTGATAAGCCTAGTCTTTCATTCTCATTACGATCCTGTGTCATGTGATAATTGTTTTGCTGTCTGTACTTTGGTAGGTCAACAAACCCAAGTTAATTCCTTGACAATTTTACTGTCAAGCAGAGACAATTTTGTGTAATATAATTTTATCTCGGATGTAAACTCAGTGTGATTCAGATTTCACAGGCCAGACAACCCAGAATTTTTATATTTTAATTGGAATTTTTGAGGTCAGATGAACAAGTAGTTCTTAGCAGAAGTAAAGCTGAAAGTGGCATGATTTATATTCCATCTCAAAATGCCCATTCATGTTGATTTCTGTCAAGAAGGCTGTATGTAACTCCAGCCATATTACAGAGAAACAATCAGAACTGTGCAAATGGTTCATGGCTTACATGTACATGTACATGTACATGTACATGTACATGTACATGTACAGGCTAAGTCACAGCCAGCAATGTGCCAAAGTACCAGCCAAATCATCATTACCAAACTATAAACTTCCAAACTGCCAATGATAATGTCAGTTGAGCAACATTAGACGTTCATGTCTTCTGACCATTGATGACTACCTGTCTGTCAGTCTGTCAGTCAGTTGGCCAGCCAGTGCAGTCCTACAAGCCAACTGAATGTGAAACCCAACTGAGTGGTTTGGAACTATAGCCTGATGAACAAGCCAGTCAAGCCAGGCAATGGATGGTATTTAATTTTTAAACAAACAGTTCGTACTTGCCTTCCAACTTGATTTTTGCACTTATGGATTGGAACTCAAATATTTGAGATCAGTAAGTTTCCCCATGAATCAAATTACTTTGTAGAACAAATACTGCACAGTCAGCAGTCTATAGCAAACTGCAATTCCTCTGGTCTTGAGGCCACAAATTCAATCAATGTCAGTTAATCAGCTCACCTCACAACTGCAGATATTTCCTTTCAAATCCCAACAAATTCCTCCAAGTCAAGTTGTTCACTCTGATTTCACCCTTCCTTACCATAGGCGACTATGTAGTGGACGAGGAAATAACACACTAAACACCCTCAACACAGATATTCACTGCTTTACACCAAGCTGGCATTGCTGGTATGTTTGCCGCACCCATGCATACGTCATCAACCAACTGAAAGAGAGTTTTTCAATCCATTGTGGTGTATGCAAATGGTACCCTTTACAAAACTTTGAGTGAACTGCCTCAGAGTTCAATTTGAGGTATGGAGTGCCTTTGGTCGTGTGGTGAAATGGCTTGCAGTTTGTTAAAAAGGGACCAGATAAAAGAACAGACATGATAACTTTCTTATTTTGGCACACACAGTCTTGATTTTGGTGTCACATGAAAGAGTAAATTCTGAGGAACAAACTTTGCACACAACACCTCTGATTTTAATCACTCCTTGACAGTGCCAATCTAGGTTGAAAAAAGTGACTTTGTTTCCTGCTCTAGTGATTTCCGCCTGACTGAGCAAACAATTTGGTTCTGTGGAGCGCCAAGTCAATGGTATCCCTACGTATCCTAGTTCACGTTCAGGGCAACAAATACTGGAGTCACAGACTCCTGTGTTAGAATTGACTCAATAGTTATATGCACCATCCATTAAACAGAAGTTGAGGTCAGATTTTGCAATAGTCATCTATTGGCAATATTT
Organism: Patiria pectinifera; assembly: GCA_029964075.1. Taxonomy (NCBI): domain Eukaryota; kingdom Metazoa; phylum Echinodermata; class Asteroidea; order Valvatida; family Asterinidae; genus Patiria; species Patiria pectinifera. The sequence continues at coordinate 3,437 of JASAOE010001318.1, forward strand.
TCAATAGGTTGTAAATTATAATGCTTTCTGTTCTTTCACACAGCCCATTTTGTCCCTTAACTTGATAAGCCTAGTCTTTCATTCTCATTACGATCCTGTGTCATGTGATAAATTATTTTGCTGTCTGTACTTTGGTAGGTCAACAAACCCAAGTTAATTCCTTGACAATTTTACTGTCAAGCAGTGACAATTTTGCGTAATATAATTTTATCTCGAATGTAAACTCAGTGTGATTCAGAGTTCACAGGCCAGACAACCCAGAATTTTTATATTTTAATTGGTTGAAAATTTGAGGTCAGATGAACAAGCAGTTCTTAGCAGAAGTGAGGCTGAAAGTCGCATAATTTCTATTCCATCTCAAAATGCCCATTCATGTCGATTTCAGTCAAGAAGGCTATATGTAACTCCAGCCATATCACAGAGAAACAATCAGAACTGTGCAAATGGTCCATGGCTTACATGTACATGTACAGGCTAAGTCACAGCCAGCAATGTGCCAAAGTACCAGCCACTAATGATCATCATTTCCAAACTGTTCAGGATAAACTTCCAAACTGCCAATGATAGTTTTGGGTTGATTTTTGTTTTCCAGAATTGATTAGATGTCAGTTGAGCAACATGAGACCTTCATCTCTTCTGAGCATTGATGACTACCTATCTGTCAGTCTGTCAGTCAGTTGGCCAGCCAGTGCAGTCCTACAAGCCAACTGAATGTGAAACCCAACTGAGTGGTTTGGAACTATAGCCTGATGAACAAGCCAGTCAATGCCTGACTGTCAGCCAGTACATGTAAGTGACTTTGCCTGACAGTGATCATTGCATATGATTTGATCTGATGCCTCATTTTCTCAAGATCTTTGCAGCACTTTTGAGAGCCCCAGTGGGAGGGCCATACTGCCTACACGTACTGGTTCATGTGCGGACTGCGCAAAGTACGCATGACTTATTTTATTCTGAATCTTATCCAACCTGTAACATCTTCACATGAGTGCCAGGCGCTGTTGGCAATGCGTTCAAGTGGTCTCTCCCAACTCTCCCTGTGAGGGGTACTTGTGCAAGGAGTCCATACCCCATTCAATCAGCACAAAAGAAGGGTGAGTGAAAGTCTTGCAAGAAATCTGTCAAAATGATCCCTGCCAAAGCTTAAAATGGGACGCCCAAAAATGTGATGCCGGGCTCCTTTCCGCACCAGTGCCTAGAAATACCCGTGTGATTCAGGGTTCCATCCACGTCGGCACAAATGACCTCACCGTGCAACGGACGGTAATGTTGACCGGAGATTATATTTTGCTTCCATTTAAAAACTTTCATAAACATCTTTCCGAATTGTTACAAATTTATTTATTAATTTTTTTTATTTCAAATTGGTAGTTATAGTTAACGGGAAATTAAGGGGGCTTATTTTGGTCAATAAATGCGCATGCACATTGATTGAAACAAAACCAGTGTTCCAAAACCGTTTGGCAAAAGTGAATTAATGACCACGGCATGGCATTTGGTCAATAAGTCAATTATTTTGGTCAAATAGTTTTGGTCAATTTTCGGGGACAGACAGACCGACTGACAGACAGACCGACTGACAGACCAACTGACCACCAAGTGACAAGTAGAAGCTCCTGTCAGAGCTTTAAAAAAAAGTCAAACACAAAAATTCCGACCTACCAATCTTATTTTTTGAAAGGCATGTAATCGGAAGCAGAACTATATTTGTTTGGGCCTTATCTTGTTACTTTGCAGACTTTTGTAGAAACAAACACTGCACAAATAGCAATCTATAGCAAACTGCTATTCCTCTGGCCTTGAGACCACAAATTCAATAAATATCAATTAATTAGCTCACCTCACAACTGCAGATATTCCTTCAAATTTAAAATCCCCAACAAACCTCCAAGTCAAGTTTTTCAATCTGAGGTCGCCCTTCCTTAGCATATATGCAATAGCAGTGGAAGAGGTCACGAGGAAATAAGACACTAGGTACCTTCAATACAGTATTCTGGTTTCACATGTGGTTTTCACCAAGCTGGCATATATTGTTGGTTTGTTTTTCGCACCCATGCATACATCAACCAACTGAAAGAGTGTTTTTCAATCCTGTGTGGTTTATTCAAAGCGTTGCCATAACAAAATGTAAATAAACTGCATCAGAGTATGGATACACAATTTGAGGTATGGTGTGCCTTTGGTCATGTTGTGAAATGGCTTGCAGTTTGATAGAAAGGAACCAGACAAAAGAACAGACATAATAACTTTCTTATTTTGGAACATGCAGTCTTGATTTTGGTATCCCATGAAAGAGTAAATTCTGAGGAACAAACTTTGCACACAACACCTTTGATTTTAATCACTCCTTGACAGTGCAAATCTAGGTTGAAAAAGTGAGTTTGTTTCCTGCTCTAGTGATTTCCGCCTGACTGAGCAAACAATTTGGTTCTGTGGAGCGCCAAGTCAATGGTATCCCTAGGTATCCCTAGTTCACGTTCAAGGCATCAAATACTGAGTCACAGACTCCTGTGTTAGAATTGACTCCAATAGTTATATGCACCATCCATTAAACAGAAGTTGATGTCAGATTTTTGCAATAGTCATCAGTTGGCAATATTTTTCAATAGGTTGTAAATTATAATGCTTTCTGTTCTTTCACACAGCCCATTTTGTCCCTTTGACTTGATAAGCCTAGTCTTTCATTCTCATTACCTTGTTCATGGCTTTGTTGTCTCTGGCTATCTTTAAGTACTGGGAATGTTTTTTAAATGTATTTTTAACAGTGTAATTCCATTGTTTAACCTGTTTTGCCGCTGTTTTGTCTTTGGCAACCTTTCTAATTCTTGTGTACATGTTTTGAAATTATACAATGACTCTGTCCACGTTTAATCTATATTTTTTTTTCAATGAAGCTTAACTTTTATTGTTAACTTTTTTACTCATTGTAATCTCTAATGCAATTTTGCCTCTGCACTCAATTTGAATTTTTCATAAACCGTGAATAATAATAATAATAATAATTACGATCCTGTGTCATGTGATAATTGTTTTGCTGTCTCTACTTTTGGTAGGCTAAACCAACCAACCTAAATTCCATGACAATTTTACTGTCAAGCAGTGACAATTTTGTGTAATATAATTTTATCTCGGATGTAAATTCACTGTGATTCAGATTTTACAGGCCAGACAACCCAAAATGTTTATATTTTAATTGGTTGAAATTTGAGGCTCAGATGAATGTAGCAGTTCTTTAGCAAAGTGAAGCTGAAAGTCACATGATTTCTATTCCATCTCAAAATGCCCATTCATGTTGATTTCTGTCAAGAAGGCTGTATGTAACCCAGCCATATTACAGAGAAACAATCAGAACTGTGCAAATGGTCCATGGTGTACATGTACAGGCTAAGTCACAGCCAGCAATGTGCCAAAGTACCAGCCAAATCATCATTACCAAACAATAAACTCAAGCTGCCAATGATAATTTTGTTGGGTTGATTTTTGTTTTTCAGAATTGAATAGATGTGAGTTGAGCAACATCAGACGTGCTCATCTCTTTCTGACCATTGATGACTACCTGTCTGTCAGTCTGTCAGTCAGTTGGCCAGCCAGTGCAGTCCTACAAGCCAACTGAATGTGAAACCCAACTGAGTGGTTTGGAACTATAGCCTGATGAACAAGCCAGTCGACGCCTGACTGTCAGCCAGCATGTAAGTGACTTGCCTGACAGTGATCATTGCATATGATTTGATCTGGATGCCTCATTTTCTCAAGATCTTTGCAGCACTTCTTTTGAGAGCCCCAGTGGGAGGAACATACTGCCTACACGCACTGGTTCATGCGGATCAAGCAGCACGCATGACTTATTTTATTCTGGAATCTTATCCAACCTGTAATATCTTGACATGAGTGTCAGGCGCTGTTGGCAATGCATTCAAGTGGTCTCCCCAACTCTCCCTTTGTAACCGTTGAGGGGGTACTCTGTGCAAGGAGTCCATACTCCCATTCAATCAGCACAAAAGAAGTGCGAGTGAAAGTCTTGCAAGAAATCTGTCAAATGATCCCTGCCAAAGCTAAAAATGGGACGCCAAAATGTGATGCCGCTCCTTTCCTCACTTGTTCAGTGCATAGAAATACCCGCGGTGGATTCGGGTACCATCCACGCCGGCACAAATGACTTCACCGCAACGGATGGTAATGTTGACCGGAGATTATATTTTGCTTCCATTTAAAAACTTTCATAAACATCTTTCTGAATTGTTACAAATTTATTTTATTATTTTTTTATATTTAAAATTGGTAGTTATAGTTAATGGAAGTTAAGGGGCTTATTTTTGGTCAATTTTTCGAGGACAGACATAAAAAAATAAATGCGCATGCACATTGATTGAAACAAAACCAGTGTTCCAAAACCATAAGGCAAAAGTGTGCATTTTATGACCACGGCATGGCATTATTAGTCAATTATTTTTGGTCAAATATTTGTGGTCAATTTTCGGGGACAGACAGACTGACCGACTGACTGAGCAGACCAACTGACCACCAAGCAGAAGCTCCTACCAGAGCTTTAAAAAAAAGGCAAACACAAAATTTACGACCTACCAATCCTATCTTTTGAAAGGCATGTAATCGGAAGCAGAACTATATTTGTTTTGGTCTTATCTTGTAACTTTGCAGACTTTTGTAGGAAACAAACATTGCACAAATCAGCAGTCTTTAGCAAATTGTAATTACTCTGGTCTTGAGGCCACAAATTCAATAAATATCAATTAATTAGCTCACCTCACAACTGCAGATATTCCTTCAAATTTAAAACTCCCAGAAAAAGCCTCCCAAGTCAAGTTTTTCAATCTGATGTCGCCCTTCCTTAGCATATATGCAATAGCAGTGGGATGAGGTCACGAGAAATAACACACTGGGTACCTTCAATACAGTATTCTGGTTTCACATGTGCTTGTCACCAAGCTGGCATATATTGTTGGTTTGTTTGTCGCACCCATGCATACATCAACCAACTGAAAGAGTGTTTTTCAATCCTTTTGTGGTTTATTCAAAGCGTTTCCATAACAAAAATGTAAATAAACTGCATCAGAGGATGGATACACAATTTGAGGCATGGTGGAGGATTCTGGTCTTGTGGTGAAATGGGTTGAAGTTTGATAAAAAGGGATCAGATAAAAGAACAGATTATTAATAACTTTCTTATTTTGGCACATACAGTCTTGATTTTTGACATCACATGAAAGAGTAAATTCCTGGGAAACAAATCTCACACACAACACCTTGATTTTAATCACTCCTTGACAGTGCAAATCTAGGTTGAAAAAGTGAGTTTGTTTCCTGCCTCTATTGATTTCCGCAAACAATTTGGTTCTGTGTGGAGCGCCAAGTCAACGGTAAGTATCCCTAGGTATCCCTAGTTCACGCTCAAGGCACCAAATACTGGAGTCACAGACTCCCTCTGTGTTAGAATTGACTCAATAGTTATGCACCATTCATTAAACAGAAGTTGAGGTCAGATTTTTGCAATAGTCATCAATTGGCAATATTTTTTGAACAGGCTTGTAAATTATAATGCTTTCTGCTCTTTCACACAGTCCATTTTGTCCCTTGACTTGATAAGCCTAGTCTTTCATTCTCTTTACGATCCTGTGTCATGTGATAATTGTTTTGCTGTCTGTACTTTGGTAGGTCAACAAACCCAAGTTAATTCCTTGACAATTTTACTGTCAAGCAGAGACATTTTTATGTAATATAATTTTATAGATATCTCGGATGTATACTCAGTGTGATTCAGATTTCACAGGCCAGACAACCCAGAATTTTTATATTTTAATTCTGGGAATTTTTTTGAGGTCAGATGAACAAGTAGTTCTTAGCAGAAGTAAAGCTGAAAGTCACATGATTTCTATTCCATCTCAAAATGCCCATTCATGTTGATTTCTGTCAAGAACTGTGCAAATGGTCAATGGCTTACATGTACATTTACAGGCTAAGTCACAGCCAGCAATAAAAAGCCAAAGCAATTGTGCTTTTTCACTTCAATGATCATCATTTCCAAACTGTTCAGTGATAAACTTCCAAACTGCCAATGATTATTTTGTGGTGGGGTTGATTTTTGTTTTTCAGAATTGCTTAGATGTCAGCTGAGCAACACTCAGACGTTCATCTCTTCTCTGACCACATTGATGACTACCTGTCTGTCAGTCTGTCAGTCAGTTGGCCAGCCAGTGCAGTCCTACAAGCCAACTGAATGTAGAAACCCAACTGAGTGGTTTGGAACTATAGGCCTGATGAACAAGCCTGTCAATGCCTGGATCTGTCAGCCAGTACATGTGTAAGTGACTTTGCTTGACCAGTGATCATTGCATTTGCTGGGTATTTTCCCAAGGGAATTTGCAAAAACCACTTTTGAGACATTTTAAATAGAATTGTTTTTTCTCTGGTGCTTGGCAATTTCCTCTTCTTCTGTTCTCAACTACAAACTTGCATGCTGGAAGCCTGGAAAAGCCATTGAAAACTCCAGAGCTGGAAGAGACATTGACCTGAAATATCTGCTTTGATTTGAAGCATATTACTTTGTTCGTGAATGTACATGTATATTAGACTAAACAATTTATTTCCTCAAGTCTCACAAGTATAAAGTATTCAAATAACTTAACACAATACAAATTTGTGTTAAAAAAAGGAAATCTATGAATGTTAATTATAAGAAATGAAAGTCCAAATATACATACCTGTAAGAAATACTGGAGAGTTGTCAGGCAAGTATACGGGAAATAACACAACTTTAATACATGAGTTGTCAGGGTCATTGCTTGGAGAACAATAAAACCAACTTCCTATTTCCTTGTTGATGTGCAACTCACTGGCTCTGGGTCAGTCCATTATTTTTTTTCAAAGGTAAAACAAGTCTGGACTAATACATTATAAAAGGGCAGGGGCAAAAATTGAAAAGGGGGACCATTTTCCATGATCTCTACACAGTGATGTCGTCCAGATCTCCAATTCTTAGCCCAAGACATTGAAATACAAGTACCGAAACTTGGACCAGTCAATAAAAAAAAGAATGATTTGCTTCAAGTTTGAACTTGAGAAATCTCTACTTTTTGTGCTGATGTTTGGGGGAGGATGGCTGAACACCATCTGACTATTGGGTAAATGTTCAAAGTGAACAATGTTGAATATTATTTGAGTGGGGGGGCGGTCTGAACACCTACTCTGACTAGTGGGGAAATGTGCAAGGTGAACAATGTTGAATATTATTTGGGTAGGGGGGGGGGGGCAGGTCTAAACACCATCTGACTATTGGGGAAATGTTCAAAGTGAACAATTTTTAATATTATTTGAGTTTTTGGGGGCGGGTCTGAACACCATCTGACTATTGGGGAAATGTTCAAAGTGAACAATGTTGAATATTATTTGAGTGGGGGGCGTGGGTCTGGAACACAATCTGACTATTGGGGAAATGTTCAAAGTGAACAATGTTGAATAATATTTGAGTGGGAGGGGGCGGGTCTGAACGCCATCTGACTATTGGGGAAATGTTCAAAGTGGAACAATGTTGAACATTATTTGAGGGTGGGGCGGTCTGGAACAATTCATCTGACTATTGGGGAAATGTTCAAAGTGGAAACAATGTTGGAATATTATTTGAGTGGGGGCGGTCTGAACACAATCTGACTATTGGGAAATGTTCAGCAACAATGTTGAATATTATTTGAGTGGCGGGGGCGGGTCTCAACACCATCTGACTATTGTCAGAAATGTTTAATGGGAACTATGTTGAATATTATTTGAGTGGGGGGCGGTCTGGAACACCATCTGACTATTGGGGAAATGTTCAATGTGAACAATGTTGAATATTATTTGAGTGGGGGCGGGTCTGAACGCCCATCTGGATTATTGGGGAAATGTTCAAAGTGAAATAATGTTGAATATTATTTGAGTGGGGGCGGGTCTGAACACAATTTGACTATTGAAATGTCTAAAGTGAACAATGTTGAATATTATTTGAGGGGGTCTGAACACCATCTGACTATTGGGGAAAATGTTCAATGGGAACAAATGCTGCTGAATATTATTTGAGTAGTGGGGGCAGGTCTGAAACACCATCTGACTATTGGGGAAATGTTAAATGTTCAATGTGAACAATTTTGAATATTATTTGAGTGGGGGCGGTCTGAACGTGCTTCATCTGACTATTGGGGAAATGTTCAGTGAACAATGTTGAATATTATTTGAGTGGGGGCGGTCTGAACACAATTTGGACTATTGTAAATGTTCAAAGTGAACAATGCTGAATATTATTTGGGTATTGGGGGGTCTGAACACCATCTGACTATTGGGGAATGTCCAATGTGAACAATGTTGAATATTATTTGTGTATTGGGGGCGGGTCTGAACACCATCTGACTATTGGGGAAATGAAGAACACAACAATGCTGAATATTATTTTGAGTAGTGGGGGGTCAGGTCTGGAACACCATCTGACTATTGGGGAAATGTCTAAAGTGAACAATGCTGAATAGTATTTGAGTAGTGGGGGCTGAACACCATCTGACTATTGGGAAATGTTCAATGTGAACAATGTTGAACATTATTTGAGTGGGGGCGGGTCTGAACACCATCTGACTATTGGGGAAATGTTCACCGCTAACAATGTTGAATATTATTTGAGTTGGAGGGGGAAGCGTGGCCCGAACACCATCTGACTTAGGTGGGGAATGTTCAATGAACAATGTTGAATATTATTTGAGTGGGGGGTGGTCTGAACAATTCATCTGACTATTCATCCCACAACAGGTAGCACTGTGGTATATTTGATACGGTATACATGTATTTCAAACAGTCACATGATTTAATAGGGCCTGCTGGGCAGGCATGTGCGCCTACTGGGAGAGTTCAAAGAGGCATTACACTATAGTTATTTTAGGCATATTTTGTGTTCATTTTTTTGCTCAAGAAAAGAGCAACTACAAAG
>JASAOE010001319.1:0-12943 GCA_029964075.1 Patiria pectinifera
GATATCAGTGAGTGTGAACTTTGAAACGAATTGCCAGGAGAAAACTTTAAGACCGTAAAGCTGTTTTATCACCATAGCATTTGTAGTGATTTAATTTGTAATTTCGTGACCCCACATTCGCTAGCGGGCCATCGACGTAAACAGCTCCTTTACCTTCCGGGACATGTTTTTTCCCGTTTACAGAGGTTAAAAAGAAGATACAATCACTTACCATCTGCAGAATCTCCTTGGCGTCTTTTTCTTTTTTTTTTAAGAAGGACCACACCAGCGAGTAACAATACTTTTTCTTTGGTAAGTTTTCTGTCATTTTGAAGATCATAAATTATGTCTGGTTAGGTGCTTAAAGAACAAATGTGGGTAAATCTGCACGGGTTGTAGGATCGAACGAACGGTCTCACCAAAGTTTTGGAATCTTAATAAAACAAAATATGTTAAAGTTTCTCAAATATTGGAATTGATAAGTCTGAAAGTTGACACAGTTTGAGGTTTGCAGAGTGTTTGAAACATACTTTGGAAGTTTCTACAAGGATGTAGTTGTCATTTGAACTTAAGTTACGCCTGATTTACGTACTCGGTGTGTTGGATTTCAATACATTTTAAAGACTTTTTGTTTTCCGACTTCTTCCATTCTGTTTCACAGTTTCGTTTCTGCTGTAATTGTTGTATCAATTAAGTCTTAATTTTGCTGAGACTTACATTAAAAAGTTATCAAAAAACAGTCATATTGCAGGATTGACCTGCAAATGTCTTTGAATTTTGTTTGGTAGTTAACGACGGAGAGACTCTTTGGGGCTAGTCCAAGGCGCATGACAAAACGAATTGATTGATAATTATCAAGGTCTATGACATGATCCAAACTAATGACAGTCTAGACTTGATGACAAGTCGTTAGATATTCGTAGTTTTTGCCGTAAACTTCGGTAGAACTCATCGGCGCGGTTGGTATAAGACTAGTACGCAATCGGCTGTGTTGTGGATGATGGTGTATCGACTCTGGATGATTACGTTCTCGCACCGTTATTCATACTATGCAAGCAGCGCAAACATATGCAGGCGTTAGCGGGAGATCTACTTTATACACTGGTTATGCAAATGAGGACTTATTCAATCCGTTACATGGGGGAGTTCTTCTCAATACTTCGGGGACATGTTTGCAGATCTGGCAACGTTTTAACGACTAAACAAGAAGCAAAGCACACCAGTATATAACAAAATGTATTTATTTCAGTCTTGTATGCCCTATAGTGATTGTTGTAATGTTACACAACACAAAGTACAAAAACCCCCGAAGTAATGAGAATGATCTTCCGTGACGGCCTAGAGTACGCTCTGAAATTTGAACCATCGATAGTGCTCGCATAGAATCTGCTAGCGATTCAAAATACTCCCATATTTTGTGTACACAATTGAAAACGTTTTGCCAGTGTCGAAATTGACATCTATAATGGCATCATTTGGTCTGGGAACCGACTACGCGCATTGCAGGAACATTTTCGTATGCGTGAGCTTCCCAACTGGTACTGTATATACGCAAAAACAATTACCGACTTGGCACCAAGTCTAATGACAGGCCAATCAAATGTAATCATATCCATTGAATTAAACCAATGAAACCGTTTAAAGCAAGTATTTAAATATGGTGCGTGCAACCTCACTTTTAAAGCGGAATGCCAAAGCAATGGTACTGGTGAAGCAATAGCGATGGAATAGGTAAACGTCTCCGTCTCTTCTGAGGACGGACAGAAGCATACTGTCCTGAAACGTCGAGTTCTACATTCAACTAACTGGTTCCGTTTCTAGAACCACAGTTCTTCCACACTTCTTTCCCTGTGTTCTTACCCGCACTTTGTCTATTAACTGTCATCCCATGCAAAGTTTCTGTTATTATATAAAATATAGAACATATCTACAGGGACAAGGTATATTCTTAAAGGCAAACATAAGACGACCAATTAGAAAAAGAAAATATATTCCACTGACCATGAAGATACCTTATAAAGAACCAGTATGAAAAAGACCCTGCCCTAGTAAGTAGCCACAACGACTATAGTACAGCTGAAGAGTAATCATCTCAGTTTGCTAGTTAAGTCGCTGGATCAGCCAGCTACAATCATCCACGGAAGGTGGGCGAGCTACTGTGAGTACCAGGATTTCAGCGTCTTGGCGAACAGTAGAAGGCACCAGACCGAGCTACAACATCGTTTTCGGCCAAACCCACGTTTTTGCGATGAGAAGACGTATGTTGGTGAAGGACACACATGCAAAGGAGGTATTGATAAACTTCTACGCTTTTTGTGGGCTAAGGCCAAGATCCAAAAAATATACTGGTCTCTGGTCAGGCCAAAGTTCCGAATTGATGCGGCGACGCGGCTTTTTGTTTGTTTTTTGTTTTTTTCAAGCTAGTGTAATATTTTCTTGCTTTTGTGTCCTCATACATTGGTGTCCTCCATAATTTCCGTCTTGTGTTCTCTGATCATTTGCCTGCTGCAATTTCATCTCTTGGTGCTCTTTAAAAAAATGAGGAGGTGCGGCACAGAGGGCGCTGGAGCTACAGCGAACAATTTGGAAAAAGTTGACGCGCATGATTAAAATCGACGCGCGCGCTGACCAGAGGCCGACTTATTTTGTTTTATGTTTTTGGCCTAATGAGAAGTAACGTTTACTTCTTCCGAAGTCTAATAAAGTCATTTAGTTTCTATACAGATGCGTAAACACATCATGAGTAAATGTGCTTTCTAAGTTAATTCGGTCCTATACCTATCGATGGTAATGAGTTATTTTGTCCCCATCATAGGAAATTCAGTCGGAGAACCTATTTAAATCAACTGACACAAACGCGTCATAGTCTTCTTTGGCCATACTTGTTGCAGAAAAAAAGTCCTAAAATATACAATTGATAAATTGCAATCTTGATTGGTGGCCACGCTTTATATAGATTTCCTCCCATGCGCGAGCCAATTGCCGCTATGTCGAAATTTGTCAGCTAAACATGTTGAAGCATGGTAAAGTTGTTATTTTAATTATTATATAATATATATATTTTGGGTTTTGTTTATGTTTTTTTTTTTGGTAAGGATAATAAATAGGGGCAAATAGAAAATAAAAATCACAGGCCGTAGCCAAATCAAGGAGCAAGGTGGAGGGGGTTGGGCTTATTGGACATTATTTTATGTTTCAAACTGGGTACATATAGCCGTGTTTTGGAGGCCATTTCCGGAAAAAAAGTATTGTCAAAAAGTATTATCCATGACGCATCAGATCTACAAGAATCAGACTGTTTCCCAAAACATCGGTTACCACCTAAGCGACATCTAGCGCCCCATACCCAAAACACATGGAGCTGTTATATACCCTCTGCCACCCTAACCATCCTCACCACACCTAGGCGATCATCCTCCGGCACCATCATCGCCACGCCTCAGTGGTCCTTCCTCCATCATCCTCAGCGTTGCTAGGCTGGCAGCCTAATCCACCATTCTGGCTCTCCTGAAAACGATCTGAGCTTTACTTGATCGGAATGTAGGTTTCCAACCGACTGCTTTTCAGAGCCACACATCTTCTCAAGAGAACGCCGCATGGTGTTACCGATAACTCTTACTCAGTTTACACAACTGTCTTCCAGTTTCAAATCCTACATGTGTAATTATTAAACTTTAAGTCCTGACAATACAAACTCTTGTGTAAAGGATCAGGGCACTAAGATTTAAAGGAAAATACAACATTTGCAAACATCAAAAAATAAAACTACCAAATCATTTTGAAATACCTTGTTGGCTGTTAGTGAATGACAGTGTAAAGCATCCTGTAAACTCATGGCACCTGGTATACTGTCATTTTCAAGAAAAGTGGTATTGTATCACCTTCAACGCTGGTCGGCCGAGCCAAGCGTTGGAAAAACCGGCTTTTTTTTTCCAAATACTGGCCCTAATTGACCATTGCACTTGTTTGCAATCGATTACACTCATGAACGGGTACAGTTTTTCAGCTAGACTGATTCCCTGACCTTACAATTCCCAATGTATGTAAACTGCTGTGTTTCTCTTATACCGAGTCAAGGAACTATAATTACAGGAAATGATTGTTTTTCTCTTGATTTTATAGTTTCTGGAACCTAAAACCTCAAAGTCAGTAGGTCTATATATGCCATATATTTCAACTCCTCCCAACTCCATCCATTTCTGAAAAATACAGCAAAAGCAAATGATGTGATATTCTTTTTAATGAACAACAGTGAGAAGTCAATGTTAAACTACTGATCAGCCTTTAGGAGTTACAAACGCAGGTCTAACTGGGCAGACAACTATTTCATTTGACACTTGCCCAGTTAACTTTTAGCATATTTTTTTAAATTTGTAGAACAGAAAGAAGGATCAACGAAATTCAGTGTATTTTATTTCAACTGCTGTTTATTTTGAGTTATGATAAATGTCAGTTACATATACAAGTTAGTTTTTTTCCGGTTCTGAGTGATTTACGTCTATCATTAAAAAAAGAGGAAAAATAAATGTTCATCATAAAGTGAAAGAAACGTCTGAAAAATAAATTATAACTGTATTAATTAATAACACCTTACCTCCGATTAGGTGACGCTTCACAGCATCTGGAAGCCAAAATGTCAAACACACTGTACAGTATATCATTATTTGTGCAGCTAGAACACAGTATGATCGAGACACTAGATCATGTGGTGGATTTTAATTTAAAAATATTGTGATTTCGAATTTTGCGCTTACTGTAACTTCCGGTTTGAAATTATATTTATAAATCTTGCAAAGTTAATTGTGGCTGACCAAAGAATGCATGGGACAATTTCTGTAAATTTTTGATGTGCCAAGAGAGGGCGCCATTTTTGCAAGTGTGTCATTTGTTTTATTTGTTTTTGGCATTCTCAACATACACTTTTACGATTTGTTGGTCTGTAGTAATATGATTCTGTTTTCAAGCTATATTCGATTTTCTTTGCTTTGCTGGTTACACCGGAATAAACATCAAGCAGTTTTGCTGCCAGAAATCCAGAATTAGGCAATGTTTAACTCTTCAAAAAGTATGAGAATGTAACAGTCCGTGGGACGAGGCTCTCTTTTTCGCCTTTCACAGTTACGCGATCTGGTTTTCTGATTTTTTCTAACATTTCTCATTCCATTGATCAAAAATAGAAAGCGCTAACAAACCACGTTCCCGCATTCGTGAGTGGTTTGGGACTTCACAAATGAATTTAATTAACATCAAACCTGAGGTTACAAAACAAAATCGTTAGGGACAAATATAACGCCCGAGAGAGGATAAAATAAAACCAACAACGTGCAAAGTTTGTGTTGCGTCGCCAAAGATCCAATCAAATTGCACGTTCTGTATACGTCGACAAGAGGCGAGTCCAACATACGGCGTCGTCCATGTCGTCGGAAGGCGTACTGAGTCCGAGACCGCAGCGAGACAGGTGAAGAAAATGCCCAAAATCATCAGTTCATAGTCTCATCATGCACTTTCCGTCTGGAAAGGGTGAAGTGCAGTTATTTACGGTTATTCACAGCTGGTCACGTTTTGAGTATACTGATCGTCTGGAAGCGCCTTTCACAAAAGCGACCGCAAGCCGAGATAGCAAGGGCCAGGCAAAGGCAGTTCATCGCCAAAACATGCGCCACGTCAGCCGGCGCAAGTGTTGCTACGGATCAGCATGATCAGCCCGTCAGTATGCGGTTGCAATCGTCAACGATCCTGTAGAGAATGCCGGTCATCATCGGTGAGATACAAATCATACACTTCCCTTCACTTCGAGATTGTGTAATATCTAGTAACCTACCATCATGTCCATGACCAGATGACTTGACTATTTAATGATCATGATGATCGAGATAAAATAATGGCAAGGGCATTAAGGGGGGCTCTGAAAATTCATGGCATAGGGGGCCTGAATGCACTACATGTAGATTTTTATGCCTTCCTCAAACTACTTAAATGAAATAATGATTGTGTATAAACTTTAGTCAACATGTTCTGATGTTAGTGCCTTGCAATTGTGTAGTCATGGTAGGCCTATTGGTCATGTTGGTACTATGTAAATGTAAACCTCTCCACATTTTTTCTGTATAGGTCATGCTTCAGTCAGTACACTGACAGTGACAAGTCCAAGGTGAAGAGAGCAGTTCAAGCCCAGCAAAAGAGAAGTCTAAAGTTGCAGGTACATTTATTTGTATAGAAACTGTTGCTTCCATTTCTATTCATTAACAAATTTGTAACCTTCATGAAAAAAACTGCAGGAGATGATGGTGTGATAAACTTATACAAGTATATTTGTGAGGTGCTGTTGATAACTTCCGGCCGAGTAATGTCAGACAAGTCGACCCTTGAGTACAACTCGACTTTCGACAAGTCGACGTTTGAGACAACTCGACTCGGGACAACTGACCGTTGAGACTGCTCGACTTAATGGAAAATGAATACACGTGGAGCAGAAAAAGTTGCACAACCGTGGCAAGACCTGATGCGCGAGTGCGGCGCAGGCATACTCGATGTACAGAGGGCGTCGCGTCGGGGCCGGTGCAGTCAAGCCTGCCCGCGAGGACTGGCCGGGTATTAGCCCGGCACGCGGGCACGTCGACTGGCGCGGCAAATGGCATAGTTACAGTATTTATCTGATGTCTGTAACTAAGTTACACTGGAAAACTGGTTGTCATATAGTTCAGTTCACCCAGTGTCCATGTGAAATGTATTTTGTTTATGAAAGACAGTCCAAAGAGTCGTAATGTATCTTTGAAACTTTTACTTTTAGCTATAAAACGCAATGTATGTGTAATGTACCCAGGGAGGATAGGGAGTCCACCTGGGCTAGTGTACCATCCACAAATATATACATGGCAAATGTACATGCACGTGTGTATACCAGTATTAGGCCCAAGAACTGATAATCTTTCTTTCCATTTATTTGTAATTTGTAAGAAGGGGAAGGTTTTAATGTATACTGTTGTTTACCCTCCCATCCGACACCTCTCTCCCAAAAAAAAAAAAAAAGATAATCTCACAAATTTAAGGAAGAAATATGACATATAGCACCTCCTGATTTTGTTTATTTGAGAGCAACACAACATTTTCATTGAAAATGGCCTTATTTCAATAAATACAACCACAATAAATGTTAATTACATGTAAACAGTTGAATACGATTGTATTTTCTGTTGCTCTACTGTATTCTAGAAACTGAAACAGCCAAAAAGGTTCCCCACCCCCTGTGAAAGAGAATTCAACTGAGGAAGTGCCATTGCATTGGTGTGGTCAGAATAATTGATATCTGTGGAAAACACATTTGTGTTTGTTTACAAACTGGCATTTAGAAAACTTTATTTTGTTTTAATTTTTTTTCATGAAGGCTGTTAATCAAATTGGCAAAGATACATGTAACACTGCATAAGGTGTGCTTGAAGTTGTATTAAACCCTTATGAATGTTTGATGTGGTGTATATTGGGATTTGGGAAATGGATAGGGCCAAAAAGGAAATAATTGGTTGTATCGTCGTTTAAAAACAGAAGTTCAAGAAACAAATGTATACTAGATGGTCTTGAATCCAAGTTTTTACTTAAATTGAATGCTCATGACACCTTAAACAACTTTTTTGTAAAGTTATCTGCTACTGGAAGCTGTTCTTTTGGGGCAAAATTTTCTTCTGGTGGAGGATCTTTGTCATTTAATTTGAATACATGAACTCATCCTGTTTGAGGTACCTGCCGTCTTTACTCAAATTGTTCATTCAAGAAAACAATAATTAACTGATTAAGATTTATCCATCTGTGTATTTCTTTTGGCTGAATGCAGTATGTCATGTACAGCACATCAAAAGTTGGAATAAAAATAGAAACAGTATTTGGACTTCGTATTTGTTATTTATTGTTTCAAATCGTTCTTATCAAATTTAATCTAAATTTAAATCAATTTAAGTATGACACGTGCCCCATATTAATGATGATCATGCGTTTCAGCTAACTTGCAGCCATTTAGAGAAGATTGACTGATTTACAGTTTTTGTGGGATATCATAACGAAACAACTTGCAAGTTCTGGGGCTCATGGGTTTTACACATTATTCTTCATAAAGGCTTGTCATTTACAAGATATTTTATAATATATGGAACTCCTGGTTATTTCTTAAATGGAAATTAACTGTAATAAGCATCTGCTTAGAAATAATTATTACAACAAAAAGGCTAGATTCTTAATCAATGACAATGTTCAGCAAGACGCAAGCGAACCTGCCTCGCGCGCGCATGCATTGCGTGTAAAATGTATATTTGAGCATGTCAAAAGAGGTTGCCATTTCTGTCTTTTTTTCTTCAATGCACAATTCGTGCGTGTTTTTGTCGTAGAATTTCATTCCCAAACAATTCCGTGGACTGGGAACAGCGTTTTTCTGATATGGTACACCATAATCTACATACCTGGCAAGTTTTATAAAATTCGGTGAACCAGATCGCCTATCCTCGAAAAACTAAAGCGTTTTCGGGCTCTCGTCCCACGGACTATAACTGTATTACTTTGAAAAAGTTACTTTGACAAGTTATAGCTCGAAGAAATAATTCAAAAATTGAAATGGAAAAGCTTGTAGTTTGATCCCCGATTACGTGATCGGTGATCTTCGATCACTCGATACAGGATATTGATTCTTACCAATGTAGCTACATTTAATAACTAGAGCGCTAACTCTTCATTCTTGCGCGCGGAGACGCTTTGAAGCCGCTCTGGCCGCAGACATTTTGAATTAATGCGTGTTTGTAAAAGACAATCAAAATAGATGGATTTGATTTTAAAAGCGTACGTATTCTAAATGCAACGCGCCAGTGGAAGATACGCAAACAACTCAAGCGCGTCATGACGGTTCACAAAACGTCACGGCGAAAAGCATCTGCAACGGAGGGACGCGCACACGTTGCGCTGGTTTGCGTAGAGCAAAATGAAACGCTCATTTGCTGATCGTGCGTTTAAGTTTTGAGCGTATCGGCTTCGATGACGTACCGGTATGGAATACAAACACAGATATGCAAATAGCCGTACAAAAGACGTAAACAATTTCGAGTTTTCCATAGGTTTGTGCACAAACATGGATGCGCCCCGCAGGCATTACTTTGTACGTCGTACACCGCACACAGCATAGGGATGTTTGTGACCGAGATCTGGCCGGGCACGTGTACAACGCTATGCCCAGTTTCTGACCACAACTGCGGTGATGAAAAATATTGCAGTTTATGTACAAAAAGGGGTTATGGAAAGGAGTTGCAGTAAAAAAGTCACGAAAATTATGCCCACCACTACCGGTTTACTAAAAATCACACCTGACCAGTTCACTATGTGGAATAACAACAACAGTTAAACAACGAGTCATTTCTTTTTTTTAAGGGAGGAGCAGCTGACGTCATTGGTAAATAAAAGCCATGAGGTTTACAATTATTAAAGTACAGTAAACGTCTTATTAGTGCATAAAGGCTATGGTATGCGGATTGGCGGCAACTTCTTTGAAGCCCACAGTCATTGTTGCCTACTGGAGGATTAGCGCGTCACAAATTGGTTCTTTTGTGATGAGCCAGAGCCATGGCAGAAGCCTGGTGGAGTTAATCCAGGCCGATCGATCCATGCAAGGTCCCAATCCCTTCAACATACTGGGCGGGCCCAACCCTGAACGGTCTGGGGAGGGATTCTAATTTGAAGGCTCGCCTTAGCGCTCTATAGTAATTTCATAATGGCAACTGTTATTTCTTAATTGCAACTGTAATAAAGGACAAACAGTACATTAAAACATAATTTTCCATATTGTATTACACTATTTCAGACTTTTAACAAGTGGAGAGACCTGGTTAGGCTGATGACACTGCCACTGAACTTTTATTTCTATCGAATATTCGGTTTACGGGTCTTTTCTTGAGTAATAAACTAAGCGGGGTGGGCTAAACCACAACATTTAAAGGAGAATCCGACCTCCGCATGTTATTATAATTTTTTTTCTATCCAGCATCTTTCTTAGAAACTAAAAACTACATTGTATGTAGGCTGATTGGTTCATAGCACCCGCAACCTAGCACCACTACATTTTCTGTAGGAGGATTGGTTCATAGCACCCGCAGCCTAGCACCACTACATTTTCTGTAGGCGGATTGGTTCATAGCACCCGCAGCCTAGCACCACTACATTTTCTGTAGGCGGGTTGGTTCATAGCACCCGCAGCGTAGCACCACTACATTTTCTGTAGGCTTATTGGTTCATAGCACCCGCAGCCTAGCACCACTACGTTTTCTGTAGGCTGATTGGTTCATAGCACCCGCAGCGTAGCACCATTACGTCTTCTGTAGGCCGATTGGTTCATAGCACCCGCAGCGTAGCACCACTACGTCTTCTGTAGGCTGATTGGTTCATAGCAACCGCAGCCTAGCACCACTACATTTTTTGTAGGCTGATTGGTTCATAGCACCCGCAGCCTAGCACCACTACATTTGCTGTAGGCTGATTGGTTCATAGCACCCGCAGCGTAGCACCACTACGTCTTCTGTAGGCCGATTGGTTCATAGCACCTGCAGCGTAGCACCACTACGTGTTCTGTAGGCTGATTGGTTCATAGCACCCGCAGCCTAGCACCACTACATTTTCTGCAGGCTGATTGATTCATAGCACCCGCAGCCTAGCACCACTACATTTTCTGTAGGCTGATTGGTTCATAGCACCCGCAGCCTAGCACCACTTTATTTTCTGTAGGCTTATATAATGGCCTTGAGACAATTTTCGTAATAATGGCCAAGAAATGAAAGAATTATGTTTAATGGCAAACATTGCGTTTTGTAAATACACTGAAAATCGATAGATTTCCTTGAATGACTGAATTTATGGATTCACAAGAAGAAATTACTCTATTAGAATTATTGACAATAGAATTTCCAGATAGTCTAAGTGCAGACATAAGTGTGGAATTGTTAGAATTACTTTTAATGGCCGCAGACTAAACAAAACCGTTCGACACTACTTATGTAATGATTGTTGTGTAAATAGTTGTTTTGCCGTAAAATATCTAACAGGGGAGTATTGTCCCAAGTCAGACTGATATTTTACCGCCAAGTGTGCGTTCATTTAGTATTTCCAACTGCATGTTGATGACTCTGCCCCAATTACCTTATATGTACATTTTATGCAAAGCAAGGTGTGGTCTTATTTTGTTAACGCCGGTGTGTGGTATGGACATTTCTAAGGTTGTAATTTGCATTTTCTAGACTGACTTACTGAGGTATTCACATACTTTGGGTGCCGTAGATTTTTGGGGAGCGGTTGAGCGGAGAAGTAAACATGTTGGAGGTGCGATAGGACATACTGAGTGATAGCTCCTAATAATGTAGTTTTTGCTAGATTTCATTTTACGGATTTGACAATCATGGTTTTGGTGTTAGCCAAAGTGTCAGCATTAGCTGTTTTGAGCTGTATATACTGGATCCTTATTGTGGATTTAGAACCACACCCGACAAGTTTGACCGGAACCGCCCATTGGCTGGGACCGCATGTGATTTATCTCACTGCACTGGGGAGCCTTCCTGCTCTAGATACTGAGGTCGTGGACATCTGGTCCACCAAGTCGCCTTTAAAGGAACGTCATCCACCTCCGATTCGCCAGTGCAAGGATGCCTTCGTGGACCGCTGGACGATTGCTCACCCAACAGTGAACTGATTGAGAACTGACCTTCGGTATTATCCTCAGGTTGTAGATTTATAAGTATTGGGAAAGTGATTAGAGGGTAGGAATTGGATTAGTCAAACAGCCCCCCCCCCCCCGTTCATTAAATTCTGGTATATTTTGTAGGTAGTGTAAATAAATATTTAATTTCTTTTGTAAATATAAAAATCTGTTTCTGAAAATTTCCTTTTCTTATCAGGGACGTGTCCTTGAAACATAAATACTTCGTTAGTTGAGCCCGGTTTGTGACACTCCATTTACTAAAGAGCAAAACGGCAGAGTGGACCCTTGTGCTTTTTTTTTTGGAATAAATATTTATATTTTGTAACTGTCCGTAGTTATTTTCACTTCTTTGAGTTGGACTACCTTTGAAATTATTTGGTAATCAAAACTCTAATTTCCAGCGAACTACCTAGTTTAAATGCAGTAATGCTACGGGTACTTTCTATTATGTTATCGTATACAGGGCCCCATAATTATGTGGGGGCGGAGTGAATAACGGGATACTTTTGAATTGCCTATGGTGAATGAACACCTGTGACTTTTGTACTGGTCTGCACGATACCAACACAGTCTGGAAAAAGTGGTAGAAAAGAAAGTTGTTTGGCATCAAAGATCAGAATTATGTGTGAAATCTGTACGTGTTTATGTCTAGGCAATGAAATATATTATCAAACATTTTCTGAGCTTTAAGCAATATTTGAAAAAAAAAGTTACACATTCGAATTCGTGTATTAGGACTGATATCATTATATCTGGTTCTCATTTTTGACCGACCCTAATTCGGGTTGAGACCCCAGATTTTGTTTAAATATTT
This sequence comes from Patiria pectinifera, assembly GCA_029964075.1. NCBI lineage: Eukaryota > Metazoa > Echinodermata > Asteroidea > Valvatida > Asterinidae > Patiria > Patiria pectinifera. The sequence goes on from JASAOE010001319.1 coordinate 12,510, forward strand.
TTTTTGTTGGGGGGGGGGGCAATATTATTATTACTTTTTTTATTATCATTTTTTTTGTTGTCGCCGTTCCTGTCTAGAATTTTTAAAAGAGAATGAACTACATTGGTTTGTGCTGCAAGTTTCAGAAATAAATGGGTTTAAAGGATTAGTATGTTTTAGCAAATATAGTTAAACTGACTTGTTCCACGTTTTTTGGCTTGTAGATGCTGGGTAAACCAAGAAAACCATTTATGTTCTTGTAGTTTTGGTTCCCCGACCCAAGTTAAGATGAAATGAAGCAATTTATGGACTTTGGGGGAATTATACGGTCAGAGTATCTTTTTAGTTGCAGAATAACTAAATATAAGAAATATGGGGTAGATTTTTGAAAATTGCCAGTTTTGTCCAACGCTGGTCGGCCAACCAGCTATGGAAAAATACAATTTTTGTTGACA
>JASAOE010000132.1:0-25730 GCA_029964075.1 Patiria pectinifera
TGTTAATTTCCCAAAAACATCAAATTTTATCAAATTTTGATGAAATGCAAGGCTAACCCCTTACATTTGTTAATTTCCCAAAAATGTCGAATTTTATCACTTTGATAAAAATGCAAGGCTAACCCTTACATTTTGGAATTGGTAGAAAGAGTCAAATTTTGCAATTTGATAAAAATGCAAGGCTAACCCCTTACATTTGTTTATTTCGGAAAAGGTCAAATTTTGATACAAATGCAAGGCTAACTCTTACATTTGCTAATTTCCCAAAAACGTTGAATTTTATCAAATTTTGATGAAATGCAAGGCTAACCCCTTACATTTGTAAATTTCCCAAAACGTCAAATTTTATCAAATTTTTGATGAAAATGCAAGGCTAACCCCTTACATTTGTTAATTTTCCAAAACGTCGAATTTTATCAAATTTTGATGAAAAAGGCTAACCCCTTACATTTGTTAATTTTCCAAAAACGTTGAATTTTATCAAATTTTGATGAAAATGCAAGGCTATCCCCTTACATTTGTTAATTTTCCAAAAACGTTGAATTTTATCAAATTTTGATACAAATGCAAGGCTAACCCCTCACATTTGTTAATTTCCCAAAAAGTCGAATTTTATCAAATTTTGATGAAAATGCAAGGCTAACCCCTTACATTTGTAAATTTCAAGAAAAAGTCAAATTTTGCCAAATTTTGATAAAAATGCAAGGCTAACTCCTTTACATTTGTTTATTTCCCAAAAACGTCAAATTTTATCGCATTTGATGAAAATACAAGGCTAACTTACATTTGTTAATTTCTGGAAAAAGTCAAATTTGCCAAATTTTGATAAAATGCAAGGCTAACTCTTTACATTTGTTAATTTCCCGAAAACGTCAAATTTTGCCCAATTTTGATAAAAATGCAAGACTAACCCCTTACATTTGTTAATTTCCCGAAAACGTCAAATTTTATCACATTTTGATGAAAATGCAAGGCTAACACCTTACATTTGTTAATTTCCCAAAAACGTTGAATTTTATCAAATTTTGATACAAATGCAAGGCTAACCCCTTACATTTGTTAATTTCCCAAAAACATCGAATTTTATCAAATTTTGATGAAAATGCAAGGCTAACCCCTTACATTTGTTAATTTCCCAAAAACTTTGAATTTTATCAAATTTTGATGAAAATGCAAGGCTAACCCCTTACATTTGTTAATTTCCCAAAAACATCAAATTTTATCAAATTTTGATGAAAATGCAAGGCTAACCCCTTACATTTGTTAATTTCCCAAAAATGTCGAATTTTATCAAATTTTGATAAAAATGCAAGGCTAACCCCTTACATTTTGGAATTGGTAGAAAGAGTCAAATTTTGCCAAATTTTGATAAAAATGCAAGGCTAACCCCTTACATTTGTTTATTTCCGGAAAAGGTCAAATTTTGATACAAATGCAAGGCTAACCCCTTACATTTGCTAATTTCCCAAAAACGTTGAATTTTATCAAATTTTGATGAAAATACAAGGCTAACCCCTTACATTTGTAAATTTCCCAAAAACGTCAAATTTTATCAAATTTTGATGAAAATGCAAAGCTAAGCCCTTAGATTTTGTAATTTTTCAATAACGTCGAATTTTATAAAATTTTGTTGAAAATGCAAGGCTAACCCCTTACATTTGTTAATTTTTCCAAAAACGTTGAATTTTATCAAATTTTGATGAAAATGCAAGGCTATCCCCTTACATTTGTTAATTTTCCAAAACGTTGAATTTTATCAAATTTTGATACAAATGCAAGGCTAACCTCACATTTGTTAATTTCCCAAAAAGTCGAATTTTATCAAATTTTGATGAAAATGCAAGGCTAACCCCTTACATTTGTTAATTTCCCAAAAACGTCAAATTTTGCCAAATTTTGATAAAAATGCAAGGCTAACTCCTTTACATTTGTTTATTTCCCAAAAACGTCAAATTTTATCGCATTTTGATGAAAATGCAAGGCTAACCCTTACATTTGTTAATTTCTGAAAAGTCAAATTTTGCCAAATTTTGATAAAATGCAAGGCTAACTCCTTTACATTTGTTAATTTCCCGAAAACGTCAAATTTTGCCCAATTTTGATAAAAATGCAAGACTAACCCCTTACATTTGTTAATTTCCCGAAAACGTCAAATTTTATCACATTTTGATGAAAATGCAAGGCTAACACCTTACATTTGTTAATTTCCCAAAAACGTTGAATTTTATCACATTTTGATGAAAATGCAAGGCTAACCCCTTACATTGTTTATTTCCCAAAAACATCGAATTTTATCAATTTTGATGAAAATGCAAGGCTTACCCTTGCATTTGTTAATTTCCCAAAAACTTTGAATTTTATCAAATTTTGATGAAAATGCAAGGCTAACCCCTTACATTTGTTAATTTCCCAAAAACATCAAATTTTATCAAATTTTGATGAAAATGCAAGGCTAACCCCTTACATTTGTTAATTTCCAAAAATGTCGAATTTTATCAAATTTTGATCAAAATGCAAGGCTAACCCCTTACATTTTGAATTGGTAGAAAGAGTCAAATTTTGCCAAATTTTTGATAAAAATGCAAGGCTAACCCCTTACATTTGTTTATTTCCGAAAAGGTCAAATTTTGATACAAATGCAAGGCTAACCCCTTACATTTGTTAATTTCCCAAAACGTCGAATTTTATCCACTTGATGAAAATGCAAGGCTAACCCCTTACATTTGTAAATTTCCCAAAAACGTCAAATTTTATCAAATTTTGATGAAAATGCAAGGCTAACCCCTTACATTTGTTAATTTTCCAAAAACGTCGAATTTTATCAAATTTTGATGAAAATGCAAGGCTAACCCCTTACATTTGTTAATTTCCCAAAAACGTCGAATTTTATCAAATTTTGATGAAAATGCAAGGCTAACCCCTTACATTTGTAAATTTCCCAAAAACGTCAAATTTTATCAAATTATGATGAAAATGCAAGGGTAACCCTTACATTTGTTAATTTTCCAAAACGTCGAATTTTATCAAATTTTGATGAAAATGCAAGGCTAACCCCTTACATTTGTTAATTTCCCAAAACGTCGAATTTTATCAAATTTTGATGAAAATGCAAGGCTAACCCTTACATTCGTTAATTTCCCAAAAACGTTGAATTTTATCACATTTTGATGAAAATGCAAGGCTAACCCCTTACATTCGTTAATTTCCCAAAAACGTCAAATTTTATCACATTTTGATGAAAATGCAAGGCTAACCCCTTACATTTGTTAATTTTCCAAAAACGTCGAATTTTATCACATTTGATGAAAATGCAAGGCTAACCCCTTACATTTGTTAATTTCCAAAACGTTGAATTTTATCACATTTTGATGAAAATGCAAGGCTAACCCCTTACATTTGTTAATTTCCCAAAAACGTTGAATTTTATCACATTTTGATGAAAATGCAAGGCTAACCCCTTACATTTGTTAATTTCCCAAAAACGTTGAATTTTATCACATTTTGATGAAAATGCAAGGCTAACCCCTTACATTTGTTAATTTCCCAAAAACGTTGAATTTTATCACATTTTGATGAAAATTGATTTTATCTCTGAAAGATAAAATGCTTTATACTTGGTGCACTTTAAGTTTTTATGTCGTTTTGAGTTGCGCAACAAACAACGTCCAGCCTTTGTCTCGAGTTGGTTGCGAAATCTGAAGAAGTTGCGTTGACCAATTGCGCAAGAAACCGAAGGAAACAAATTCCTTACCAAATTTGGTCTTGTTTTGCTGATATGCAGATTGTGAGGTTTAGATTGACCAATGAGGATTCATGGTATCCTACCCTGACCAATCAGACGAAAGATCTGTCCAACGGCCTGGGTATTTAGCCAAGACCACGCGGCTTGGCGGCCGTCATTGCGTTGCAGCTTTTCAGCAAGAAACTTGACCAAAACTTCTATTTTTCGTCATTCTGTTCTTCGTCTTCACGCTTCATCTCGATTTTTCAAGACATTGAGAAATCGCTCACTTATCAGCTCCTGTTGGACGGACGAAAGGACGACAGAACACTGACGTATTTCATCGTTGACGCTGTAGACATGCCTTACAAAAAGAAGACAGCAGTTCGACCAGCCGGAGAAGGTTCTGATGGAGCGCCTCAGCCAAAGCGGTCGCGCCAACCTGTTGCTTACCACTCGGAGCCACCAGCTCGTCGTGGACCGGAGCCACCAGCTCGCCGTGGACGAGGCCGTGGACGAGGGCGACCCCGAACGCACCCCACCCCGGCCCCAGAGGAGATTCATGCGGATGAGCCGGCAATCCTGGATGTGCATCCTCCCCGAGTTCAACTACAAGATGAACTGACTCATGCTAATATGAACAATGACTCTGTGCCAAGGCCTAGTTTGCTCACTTCTAGTAGTCCTGGGGGTGGTGAGTATGGTATTCAATGTACTTCTTACACTAAGCAGACAATTCCATTTAGTGGAGTTCATGTAGAAGATGACCGCCCTGTCCCATTGTTTCAAATCAGTAAGTGTGCATCGTTGGGTTTTCATGTGGCCCAGAGTACAAAAGACAAGATTTGGTCCGGGCAATATGTGGATTTGGCGCCACTGTTTAACGATACCGCACATGCGGTAATTTCACGATCTGAGCCTTCCAATTTAACCTTTGCAATGGAAGGAGACAACCTGGTACTCAAAAAACCTGGCCAATCCCGAAAGCGGATCGAGTCTTTCCTCGTATGGCAATCCGCCTTTCACACGTTTATGACTATTTATTTAGAGAAACACACCCATAGATATGCACAACTGCTAAAATACTGTGAAATCGTTCGCATGGCGTCCACCCAGTTCACAGGGTTCGGGTGGCGTACATATGACGAGCAGTTTCGTTTAAAGATGGAAATTGAACCCTCTCGTTCATGGGGAGATATAGACATGGAACTCTGGGTGACGGTTGCCGCGGTCCCTGTGACTAACGTATCTGTCAATCGTGCTGTTAACAGCCAAATGGGGGCAACGACCTCTAGGAACGTAAGGCCTGGGCACTGCTTTGCTTTCAATAGTTATCACGGTTGTGCATTTCCTGGTTGTAAATATGCTCATACCTGTAGCAAGTGCCTGCGCCCTGGCCACGGGGCATCACGTTGCTCAGTGGGCTCGCCCCGCAATGTGTTCACGCAGCGTACGCAGTCGCAACCCGGTCCCCGTCAGCCCAGAGTTCCATTCACTAATTCCATCAAGGGCGGACATTACAATAAACCAGTTTCTACTGCAACTTCCTCAGGCCATACTGCACCACCCCCTTCCATAACTCAACTTCCTTCAAAAGGGAATTCTTTTCGTGGTCCCAACGCCAATTAATCAGACCGTTTTAGATCAATGGCTCACACATTACCCACTCACAGATGACGGTCGTATTTTGAGTAACGGCTTTAAACATGGGTTTTCATTAGGTATGACGGTCCACGTAGGCCGCGTGATTCCAAATGTTTAGCTTCAGCGTCAGAACGCCCCTTGGTCGTTAAAGAAAACTTCAGAAAGAGATCAGTTTAGGCAGGATAGCGGGCCCATATGACAATCGGCCATTTTTAATCTACAGTGTTCCCCATAGGATTGGTTCCAAGAGTACGCCTAACACTTTTCGACTAATTCATCACCTTTCGTACCCCGCCGGTGACTCCATCAATGAGTTTATCGACAGGGAACGATGTGCAGTTCACTATGCCTCATTCGACGAGGCCGTTGATTTGATCATGAACGTGGGGAAATCGGCTTGGTTAGCTAAAGCCGATATTAAGTCTGCATTTCGTTTGTTGCCAGTTTCACCTACCGATTATGAATTGCTTGGGTTTTCCTTTGAAAGTCAATTTTACTTCGATAAATGTATGCCAATGGGATGTGCCATTTCCTGCTCGCTTTTTGAGAAGTTTAGTTCATTTCTGGAATTTCAAGTTAAGCGCATGGGCCACACATCTTTAGTCACGCACTATCTTGATGACTTTTTGTTTGTGGGCAACTCATCTGCCTCATGTTCACGATTACTAGATGTTTTCCTATCTATGTGTGCCCAGCTAAATGTCCCCTTAGCCCATGAGAAAACCGAAGGACCGGTACAAGCTATTAAGTATCTGGGTTTAGAAATAGATACTGTTCATGCCCTAGTTAAAGTACCTCAGGAGAAAGTTCGTGCAACTTGTAATCAAATTCATGCGTTTTGAGTAAGACAAAGGCCACGCTTGTGTCACTGCAGTCGCTATTAGGCTCACTCAATTTCTTGTGCAGGGCGATCGCCCCAGGTCGGGCATTTTGCGCCGATTAACCAACCTCACTAAAGGTTTAAACCGGCCCCACTACAAAGTTCGGATTTCGCAGGAGCGCGACTTGATTTACTCATGGTTAGAATTCTTAGGGCGTTTTAATGGCGTATCAGCATTTTCTGGAAGGCAATGGGAGGATAACGAAACACTTGCTTTGTATACTGACGCGGCCGGTAGTATAGGTTTTGGTGTGTATTTTGATGGGAAATGGATGCAAGGTCAGTGGTCCTCTGATTTATTAACCCACCCGCCATCCATTGCATTCCTCGAACTCTTTCCCATAGTGGTAGCTATCCTTGGTTGGGCGTCTAGTTTTCGGAACCGCAAGCTGCGGTTTAACACTGACAATATGGCCGTTGTCCATATTATTAACAAGCAATCATCTCCCTGCCCACGGATTATGCATCTGGTGCGTCTACTTGTTCTAGAATGCCTGAAGTATAATATTGTTTTCAAAGCCGTGCTTGTGCCCGGGTACACAATGAAATTGCTGACTCTCTATCCCGCTTCCAGATGTCCCGTTTCCGCGAACTGGCCCCACAAGCAGACCCGATCCCAACTCCGTTACCTCATCTTCCTGCGGTCTGGTAGAGATTGAAATGCGCCGGCTGTTAGACGCTTCATTAGCCCCAGGTACTCATAAAACATATGAAACGGGTTGGGCATCATTTTGTCGGTTTCGTCAACAGCGACTATCAGGGGTGAACCCGGCGAATACGTATGAGATCCGGCAGTTTATAGCCTGGCTTTCATTGCAATCTATTTCCCCATCTACCATTGCTACCTACGTATCGGCAGTTGGATACAAACACAGGTTACAAGGTTGGCCTGACCCAACGAAAGATTATTTGGTTTCCAAACTACTTGAGGGTTGCCGCCGCGCACGCCCCTCACGAGATTCTCGCCTACCAATTTCTATACCCATGCTAACTCAGATCGTGCAGTCTCTTCCCCATGTTTGTTCATCTCTGTATGAGTCCCAAATGTTTTCAGCCGCAATTTTAAGTGCGTTTTTTGGTTTCATGCGTATTGGAGAATTCACGGCTAACTCACGGTCTCAAACCCAACCATCTTTGATTACTGATTCTGACGTTGAGTTTTTGCACAACAATTCCGGATGTTCTGTTAACATATCATTCAAACAGAGTAAAAATAATCAACGTGGTCCTCCACAACTTGTATGTTTACAGCCATGTGATAATGTTTCTATTTGCCCAGTTTCAGCGCTGCGCACATATGCTCAGGTACGTCCGCACCACGCAGGCCCATACTTCTGCCATTTTGATTGTAGCCCCCTTACTCGTTATCAGTTCAACGCAGTACTTAAGAAAGCACTTGCATTTAACAACATACCTGCCGACCGCATTAGAGGTCATTCCTTGCGGATAGGAGCAGCCTCTGTGGCATTTCAAATGGGGGTCCCTCGAGAAAGCATACAATCCATGGGTCGATGGCGCTCAAACGCGGTTGCCACATACATACGTCCTGTGCCAAGTTCACCCTGGCCAGGGGTGTAGACCAGTATACTTTCAGACAAGCAAATCGGTGATTATTCACGGTCATAATGTCCTTTGCATTGTTCCTAGGTCCAGTATGGATAGTGGGAGATTCGATAGTGCGTTGGGCGGAAGCCCCTTTAAGTCTTCCACTCACAGTGATGTGGCAAGGACAAAGTGGTGCACAACTAGGTAATGTACATCAGCTGTTGACAGATATACCTGGCCCTCCCCCGTCAATTCTGCTTATTCATCTGGGAACTAACGATTTGATTGCGGTCGATGAATTTTCCTTCAGACAAAGATTAGTTTTATCAATGCGTACTTGTGCCGAGCAATTCCCGCATGCCACAGTGATTTGGTCCGATTTATTACCGCGTCTGTACTATTTCGGGGCTCGGTCGCAGAAAGGGATGGAGAAAAAACGGCGTACGTTGAACCGCTGGGCGCGGTCTCAGGGTAGTTGGATGGGGGTTAGTAATTTACACCATCCACAGTTCAAGTGGACTGAGTCTGCCCTCTATACATTTGATGCAGTCCATCTGTCTCCTCTAGGCAATCGCATTTTCCGTGATAATCTGTGCCAAGCCATTTCTGCCTTTTTGTAATGTGGCCTACATTATAGTTTAGTGTTTTCGCATGACTGTTGTTTCATAGTTAGTGTAATTTTGTCATGCTTGTTGGGCTGTCTTTCCCTTGGGACGCTGTGCGTTTGGCCTTATTTGCGGGATTCAGACAGCTATGGTATTTTGTTTTGATAAACTGTTTTTGTAGAATGTAGTGTTTAATAACGTTTTATATTAATTAGAGATTTATGAATTACACAGACTTGCAATCTCTCCTGCTGTTCCACGAGAGATTATATTGTTCGATCCAGCCGTACGACGATCGAACAGCACATCTGTGTTAATATCACATGGAATTAAAAACACAATAAAATTAGGACCAAAAGTAAGGTTCATGGTTTGGGTCAGGTGTGCCCGCTAAAAGATGACCAAGGTTAAGGTCCAATTGGTTTGGGTCAGGTGTGCCCACTAAAAGATGACCAAGGTAAAGGTCCAACTGGTTTGGGTCAGGTGTGCCCACTAAAAGATGACCAAGGTAAAGGTCCAACTGGTTTGGGTCAGGTGTGCCCACTAAAAGATGACCAAGGTAAAGGTCCAACTGGTTCGGGTCAGGTGTGCCCACAAAAAGATGACCAAGGTAAAGGTCCAATTGGTTTGGGTCAGGTGTGCCCACTAACAAGTTTAAGGGACCATAGTGATGGTCCATCGTTTGGTTATCTCAAGAAGTTTTGGTCAAATAAATAGCTGCTTTTGGCTGCAGCAAAGAACCATGATTTTTTGTTTCCCCTTTATCTCATTTGCGTCCAAGTATAATTGATTTTATCTCTGAAAGATAAAATGCTTTATACTTGGTGCACTTTAAGTTTTTATGTCGTTTTGAGTTGCGCAACAAACAACGTCCAGCCTTTGTCTCGAGTTGGTTGCGAAATCTGAAGAAGTTGCGTTGACCAATTGCGCAAGAAACCGAAGGAAACAAATTCCTTACCAAATTTGGTCTTGTTTTGCTGATATGCAGATTGTGAGGTTTAGATTGACCAATGAGGATTCATGGTATCCTACCCTGACCAATCAGACGAAAGATCTGTCCAACGGCCTGGGTATTTAGCCAAGACCACGCGGCTTGGCGGCCGTCATTGCGTTGCAGCTTTTCAGCAAGAAACTTGACCAAAACTTCTATTTTTCGTCATCCCGCCTCCTCCCCTTCATTCCGCCTTAATGGATGCATCGGCCTTATTTGCGGGATTCAGACAGCTATGGTATTTTGTTTTGATAAACTGTTTTTGTAGAATGTAGTGTTTAATAACGTTTTATATTAATTAGAGATTTATGAATTACACAGACTTGCAATCTCTCCTGCTGTTCCACGAGAGATTATATTGTTCGATCCAGCCGTACGACGATCGAACAGCACATCTGTGTTAATATCACATGGAATTAAAAACACAATAAAATTAGGACCAAAAGTAAGGTTCATGGTTTGGGTCAGGTGTGCGCCAAAAGATGACCAAGGTTAAGGTCCAATTGGTTTGGGTCAGGTGTGCCCACTAAAAGATGACCAAGGTAAAGGTCCAACTGGTTTGGGTCAGGTGTGCCCACTAAAAGATGACCAAGGTAAAGGTCCAACTGGTTTGGGTCAGGTGTGCCCACTAAAAGATGACCAAGGTAAAGGTCCAACTGGTTCGGGTCAGGTGTGCCCACAAAAAGATGACCAAGGTAAAGGTCCAATTGGTTTGGGTCAGGTGTGCCCACTAACAAGTTTAAGGGACCATAGTGATGGTCCATCGTTTGGTTATCTCAAGAAGTTTTGGTCAAATAAATAGCTGCTTTTGGCTGCAGCAAAGAACCATGATTTTTTGTTTCCCCTTTATCTCATTTGCGTCCAAGTATAATGCAAGGCTAACCCCTTACATTTGTTTATTTCCCAACAACATCAAATTTTATCACATTTTGATGAAAATGCAAGGCTAACCCCTTACATTTGTTAATTTCCCAAAAACATCGAATTTTATCAAATTTTGATGAAAATGCAAGGCTAACCCCTTACATTTGTTAATTTCCCAAAAACTTTGAATTTTATCAAATTTTGATAAAAATGCAAGGCTAACCCCTTACATTTGTTAATTTCCCAAAAACGTCAAATTTTATCACATTTTGATTAAAATGCAAGGCTAACCCCTTACATTTGTTAATTTCCCAAAAATGTCAAATTTTGCTAAATTTTGATAAAAATGCAAGGTTAACCCCTTACATTTTGGAATTTCTAGAAAGAGTCAAATTTTGCCAAATTTTGATAAAAATGCAAGGCTAACCCCTTACATTTGTTAATTTCCCAAAAACGTCGAATTTTATCAAATTTTGATGAAAATGCAAGGCTAACCCCTTACATTTGTAAATTTCCCAAAAACGTCAAATTTTATCAAATTTTGATGAAAATGCAAGGCTAACCCCTTACATTTGTTAATTTTCCAAAAACGTCGAATTTTATCAAATTTTGATGAAAATGCAAGGCTAACCCCTTACATTTGTTAATTTTCCAAAAACGTTGAATTTTATCAAATTTTGATGAAAATGCAAGGCTATCCCCTTACATTTGTTAATTTTCCAAAAACGTTGAATTTTATCAAATTTTGATACAAATGCAAGGCTAACCCCTCACATTTGTTAATTTCCCAAAAAGTCGAATTTTATCACATTTTGATGAAAATGCAAGGCTAACCCCTTACATTTGTTAATTTCCCAAAAACGTCAAATTTTGCCAAATTTTGATAAAAATGCAAGGCTAACTCCTTTACATTTGTTTATTTCCCAAAAACGTCAAATTTTATCACATTTTGATGAAAATGCAAGGCTAACCCCTTACATTTGTTAATTTCTGGAAAAAGTCGAATTTTGCCAAATTTTGATAAAAATGCAAGGCTAACTCCTTTACATTTGTTAATTTCCCGAAAACGTCAAATTTTGCCCAATTTTGATAAAAATGCAAGACTAACCCCTTACATTTGTTAATTTCCCGAAAACGTCAAATTTTATCACATTTTGATGAAAATGCAAGGCTAACCCCTTACATTTGTTAATTTCCCAAAAACGTTGAATTTTATCACATTTTGATGAAAATGCAAGGCTAACCCCTTACATTTGTTAATTTCCCAAAAACGTTGAATTTTATCACATTTTGATGAAAATGCAAGGCTAACCCCTTACATTTGTTTATTTCCCAACAACATCAAATTTTATCACATTTTGATGAAAATGCAAGGCTAACCCTTACATTTGTTAATTTCCAAAAACATCGAATTTTATCAAATTTTGATGAAAATGCAAGGCTAACCCCTTACATTTGTTAATTTCCAAAACTTTGAATTTTATCAAATTTGATGAAAATGCAAGGCTAACCCCTTACATTTGTTAATTTCCCAAAAACATCAAATTTTATCAAATTTTGATGAAAATGCAAGGCTAACCCCTTACATTTGTTAATTTCCCAAAAACGTCAAATTTTATCACATTTTGATGAAAATGCAAGGCTAACCCCTTACATTTGTTAATTTCCCAAAAACGTTGAATTTTATCACATTTTGATGAAAATGCAAGGCTAACCCCTTACATTTGTTTATTTCCCAACAACATCAAATTTTATCACATTTTGATGAAAATGCAAGGCTAACCCCTTACATTTGTTAATTTCCCAAAAACGTCAAATTTTATCACATTTTGATGAAAATGCAAGGCTAACCCCTTACATTTGTTAATTTCCCAAAAACGTTGAATTTTATCACATTTTGATGAAAATGCAAGGCTAACCCCTTACATTTGTTTATTTCCCAACAACATCAAATTTTATCACATTTTGATGAAAATGCAAGGCTAACCCCTTACATTTGTTAATTTCCCAAAAACATCGAATTTTATCAAATTTTGATGAAAATGCAAGGCTAACCCCTTACATTTGTTAATTTCCCAAAAACTTTGAATTTTATCAAATTTTGATGAAAATGCAAGGCTAACCCCTTACATTTGTTAATTTCCCAAAAACATCAAATTTTATCAAATTTTGATGAAAATGCAAGGCTAACCCCTTACATTTGTTAATTTCCCAAAAATGTCGAATTTTATCAAATTTTGATAAAAATGCAAGGCTAACCCCTTACATTTTGGAATTGGTAGAAAGAGTCAAATTTTGCCAAATTTTGATAAAAATGCAAGGCTAACCCCTTACATTTGTTTATTTCCGGAAAAGGTCAAATTTTGATACAAATGCAAGGCTAACCCCTTACATTTGCTAATTTCCCAAAAACGTTGAATTTTATCAAATTTTGATGAAAATGCAAGGCTAACCCCTTACATTTGTAAATTTCCCAAAAACGTCAAATTTTATCAAATTTTGATGAAAATGCAAGGCTAACCCCTTACATTTGTTAATTTTCCAAAAACGTCGAATTTTATCAAATTTTGATGAAAATGCAAGGCTAACCCCTTACATTTGTTAATTTTCCAAAAACGTTGAATTTTATCAAATTTTGATGAAAATGCAAGGCTATCCCCTTACATTTGTTAATTTTCCAAAAACGTTGAATTTTATCAAATTTTGATACAAATGCAAGGCTAACCCCTCACATTTGTTAATTTCCCAAAAAGTCGAATTTTATCAAATTTTGATGAAAATGCAAGGCTAACCCCTTACATTTGTTAATTTCCCAAAAACGTCAAATTTTGCCAAATTTTGATAAAAATGCAAGGCTAACTCCTTTACATTTGTTTATTTCCCAAAAACGTCAAATTTTATCGCATTTTGATGAAAATGCAAGGCTAACCCCTTACATTTGTTAATTTCTGGAAAAAGTCAAATTTTGCCAAATTTTGATAAAAATGCAAGGCTAACTCCTTTACATTTGTTAATTTCCCGAAAACGTCAAATTTTGCCCAATTTTGATAAAAATGCAAGACTAACCCCTTACATTTGTTAATTTCCCGAAAACGTCAAATTTTATCACATTTTGATGAAAATGCAAGGCTAACACCTTACATTTGTTAATTTCCCAAAAACGTTGAATTTTATCACATTTTGATGAAAATGCAAGGCTAACCCCTTACATTTGTTTATTTCCCAAAAACATCGAATTTTATCAAATTTTGATGAAAATGCAAGGCTTACCCCTTACATTTGTTAATTTCCCAAAAACTTTGAATTTTATCAAATTTTGATGAAAATGCAAGGCTAACCCCTTACATTTGTTAATTTCCCAAAAACATCAAATTTTATCAAATTTTGATGAAAATGCAAGGCTAACCCCTTACATTTGTTAATTTCCCAAAAATGTCGAATTTTATCAAATTTTGATAAAAATGCAAGGCTAACCCCTTACATTTTGGAATTGGTAGAAAGAGTCAAATTTTGCCAAATTTTGATAAAAATGCAAGGCTAACCCCTTACATTTGTTTATTTCCGGAAAAGGTCAAATTTTGATACAAATGCAAGGCTAACCCCTTACATTTGTTAATTTCCCAAAAACGTCGAATTTTATCCAATTTTGATGAAAATGCAAGGCTAACCCCTTACATTTGTAAATTTCCCAAAAACGTCAAATTTTATCAAATTTTGATGAAAATGCAAGGCTAACCCCTTACATTTGTTAATTTTCCAAAAACGTCGAATTTTATCAAATTTTGATGAAAATGCAAGGCTAACCCCTTACATTTGTTAATTTCCCAAAAACGTCGAATTTTATCAAATTTTGATGAAAATGCAAGGCTAACCCCTTACATTTGTAAATTTCCCAAAAACGTCAAATTTTATCAAATTATGATGAAAATGCAAGGCTAACCCCTTACATTTGTTAATTTTCCAAAAACGTCGAATTTTATCAAATTTTGATGAAAATGCAAGGCTAACCCCTTACATTTGTTAATTTCCCAAAAACGTCGAATTTTATCAAATTTTGATGAAAATGCAAGGCTAACCCCTTACATTCGTTAATTTCCCAAAAACGTTGAATTTTATCACATTTTGATGAAAATGCAAGGCTAACCCCTTACATTCGTTAATTTCCCAAAAACGTCAAATTTTATCACATTTTGATGAAAATGCAAGGCTAACCCCTTACATTTGTTAATTTTCCAAAAACGTCGAATTTTATCACATTTTGATGAAAATGCAAGGCTAACCCCTTACATTTGTTAATTTCCCAAAAACGTTGAATTTTATCACATTTTGATGAAAATGCAAGGCTAACCCCTTACATTTGTTAATTTCCCAAAAACGTTGAATTTTATCACATTTTGATGAAAATGCAAGGCTAACCCCTTACATTTGTTAATTTCCCAAAAACGTTGAATTTTATCACATTTTGATGAAAATGCAAGGCTAACCCCTTACATTTGTTAATTTCCCAAAAACGTTGAATTTTATCACATTTTGATGAAAATTGATTTTATCTCTGAAAGATAAAATGCTTTATACTTGGTGCACTTTAAGTTTTTATGTCGTTTTGAGTTGCGCAACAAACAACGTCCAGCCTTTGTCTCGAGTTGGTTGCGAAATCTGAAGAAGTTGCGTTGACCAATTGCGCAAGAAACCGAAGGAAACAAATTCCTTACCAAATTTGGTCTTGTTTTGCTGATATGCAGATTGTGAGGTTTAGATTGACCAATGAGGATTCATGGTATCCTACCCTGACCAATCAGACGAAAGATCTGTCCAACGGCCTGGGTATTTAGCCAAGACCACGCGGCTTGGCGGCCGTCATTGCGTTGCAGCTTTTCAGCAAGAAACTTGACCAAAACTTCTATTTTTCGTCATTCTGTTCTTCGTCTTCACGCTTCATCTCGATTTTTCAAGACATTGAGAAATCGCTCACTTATCAGCTCCTGTTGGACGGACGAAAGGACGACAGAACACTGACGTATTTCATCGTTGACGCTGTAGACATGCCTTACAAAAAGAAGACAGCAGTTCGACCAGCCGGAGAAGGTTCTGATGGAGCGCCTCAGCCAAAGCGGTCGCGCCAACCTGTTGCTTACCACTCGGAGCCACCAGCTCGTCGTGGACCGGAGCCACCAGCTCGCCGTGGACGAGGCCGTGGACGAGGGCGACCCCGAACGCACCCCACCCCGGCCCCAGAGGAGATTCATGCGGATGAGCCGGCAATCCTGGATGTGCATCCTCCCCGAGTTCAACTACAAGATGAACTGACTCATGCTAATATGAACAATGACTCTGTGCCAAGGCCTAGTTTGCTCACTTCTAGTAGTCCTGGGGGTGGTGAGTATGGTATTCAATGTACTTCTTACACTAAGCAGACAATTCCATTTAGTGGAGTTCATGTAGAAGATGACCGCCCTGTCCCATTGTTTCAAATCAGTAAGTGTGCATCGTTGGGTTTTCATGTGGCCCAGAGTACAAAAGACAAGATTTGGTCCGGGCAATATGTGGATTTGGCGCCACTGTTTAACGATACCGCACATGCGGTAATTTCACGATCTGAGCCTTCCAATTTAACCTTTGCAATGGAAGGAGACAACCTGGTACTCAAAAAACCTGGCCAATCCCGAAAGCGGATCGAGTCTTTCCTCGTATGGCAATCCGCCTTTCACACGTTTATGACTATTTATTTAGAGAAACACACCCATAGATATGCACAACTGCTAAAATACTGTGAAATCGTTCGCATGGCGTCCACCCAGTTCACAGGGTTCGGGTGGCGTACATATGACGAGCAGTTTCGTTTAAAGATGGAAATTGAACCCTCTCGTTCATGGGGAGATATAGACATGGAACTCTGGGTGACGGTTGCCGCGGTCCCTGTGACTAACGTATCTGTCAATCGTGCTGTTAACAGCCAAATGGGGGCAACGACCTCTAGGAACGTAAGGCCTGGGCACTGCTTTGCTTTCAATAGTTATCACGGTTGTGCATTTCCTGGTTGTAAATATGCTCATACCTGTAGCAAGTGCCTGCGCCCTGGCCACGGGGCATCACGTTGCTCAGTGGGCTCGCCCCGCAATGTGTTCACGCAGCGTACGCAGTCGCAACCCGGTCCCCGTCAGCCCAGAGTTCCATTCACTAATTCCATCAAGGGCGGACATTACAATAAACCAGTTTCTACTGCAACTTCCTCAGGCCATACTGCACCACCCCCTTCCATAACTCAACTTCCTTCAAAAGGGAATTCTTTTCGTGGTCCCAACGCCAATTAATCAGACCGTTTTAGATCAATGGCTCACACATTACCCACTCACAGATGACGGTCGTATTTTGAGTAACGGCTTTAAACATGGGTTTTCATTAGGGTATGACGGTCCACGTAGGCCGCGTGATTCCAAATGTTTAGCTTCAGCGTCAGAACGCCCCTTGGTCGTTAAAGAAAAACTTCAGAAAGAGATCAGTTTAGGCAGGATAGCGGGCCCATATGACAATCGGCCATTTTTTAATCTACAGTGTTCCCCCATAGGATTGGTTCCCAAGAGTACGCCTAACACTTTTCGACTAATTCATCACCTTTCGTACCCCGCCGGTGACTCCATCAATGAGTTTATCGACAGGGAACGATGTGCAGTTCACTATGCCTCATTCGACGAGGCCGTTGATTTGATCATGAACGTGGGGAAATCGGCTTGGTTAGCTAAAGCCGATATTAAGTCTGCATTTCGTTTGTTGCCAGTTTCACCTACCGATTATGAATTGCTTGGGTTTTCCTTTGAAAGTCAATTTTACTTCGATAAATGTATGCCAATGGGATGTGCCATTTCCTGCTCGCTTTTTGAGAAGTTTAGTTCATTTCTGGAATTTCAAGTTAAGCGCATGGGCCACACATCTTTAGTCACGCACTATCTTGATGACTTTTTGTTTGTGGGCAACTCATCTGCCTCATGTTCACGATTACTAGATGTTTTCCTATCTATGTGTGCCCAGCTAAATGTCCCCTTAGCCCATGAGAAAACCGAAGGACCGGTACAAGCTATTAAGTATCTGGGTTTAGAAATAGATACTGTTCATGCCCTAGTTAAAGTACCTCAGGAGAAAGTTCGTGCAACTTGTAATCAAATTCATGCGTTTTTGAGTAAGACAAAGGCCACGCTTGTGTCACTGCAGTCGCTATTAGGCTCACTCAATTTCTTGTGCAGGGCGATCGCCCCAGGTCGGGCATTTTTGCGCCGATTAACCAACCTCACTAAAGGTTTAAACCGGCCCCACTACAAAGTTCGGATTTCGCAGGGAGCGCGACTTGATTTACTCATGTGGTTAGAATTCTTAGGGCGTTTTAATGGCGTATCAGCATTTTCTGGAAGGCAATGGGAGGATAACGAAACACTTGCTTTGTATACTGACGCGGCCGGTAGTATAGGTTTTGGTGTGTATTTTGATGGGAAATGGATGCAAGGTCAGTGGTCCTCTGATTTATTAACCCACCCGCCATCCATTGCATTCCTCGAACTCTTTCCCATAGTGGTAGCTATCCTTGGTTGGGCGTCTAGTTTTCGGAACCGCAAGCTGCGGTTTAACACTGACAATATGGCCGTTGTCCATATTATTAACAAGCAATCCTCTCCTGCCCACGGATTATGCATCTGGTGCGTCTACTTGTTCTAGAATGCCTGAAGTATAATATTGTTTTCAAAGCCGTGCATGTGCCCGGGGTACACAATGAAATTGCTGACTCTCTATCCCGTTTCCAGATGTCCCGTTTCCGCGAACTGGCCCCACAAGCAGACCCGATCCCAACTCCGTTACCTCATCTTCCTGCGGTCTGGTAGAGATTGAAATGCGCCGGCTGTTAGACGCTTCATTAGCCCCAGGTACTCATAAAACATATGAAACGGGTTGGGCATCATTTTGTCGGTTTCGTCAACAGCGACTATCAGGGGTGAACCCGGCGAATACGTATGAGATCCGGCAGTTTATAGCCTGGCTTTCATTGCAATCTATTTCCCCATCTACCATTGCTACCTACGTATCGGCAGTTGGATACAAACACAGGTTACAAGGTTGGCCTGACCCAACGAAAGATTATTTGGTTTCCAAACTACTTGAGGGTTGCCGCCGCGCACGCCCCTCACGAGATTCTCGCCTACCAATTTCTATACCCATGCTAACTCAGATCGTGCAGTCTCTTCCCCATGTTTGTTCATCTCTGTATGAGTCCCAAATGTTTTCAGCCGCAATTTTAAGTGCGTTTTTTGGTTTCATGCGTATTGGAGAATTCACGGCTAACTCACGGTCTCAAACCCAACCATCTTTGATTACTGATTCTGACGTTGAGTTTTTGCACAACAATTCCGGATGTTCTGTTAACATATCATTCAAACAGAGTAAAAATAATCAACGTGGTCCTCCACAACTTGTATGTTTACAGCCATGTGATAATGTTTCTATTTGCCCAGTTTCAGCGCTGCGCACATATGCTCAGGTACGTCCGCACCACGCAGGCCCATACTTCTGCCATTTTGATTGTAGCCCCCTTACTCGTTATCAGTTCAACGCAGTACTTAAGAAAGCACTTGCATTTAACAACATACCTGCCGACCGCATTAGAGGTCATTCCTTGCGGATAGGAGCAGCCTCTGTGGCATTTCAAATGGGGGTCCCTCGAGAAAGCATACAATCCATGGGTCGATGGCGCTCAAACGCGGTTGCCACATACATACGTCCTGTGCCAAGTTCACCCTGGCCAGGGGTGTAGACCAGTATACTTTCAGACAAGCAAATCGGTGATTATTCACGGTCATAATGTCCTTTGCATTGTTCCTAGGTCCAGTATGGATAGTGGGAGATTCGATAGTGCGTTGGGCGGAAGCCCCTTTAAGTCTTCCACTCACAGTGATGTGGCAAGGACAAAGTGGTGCACAACTAGGTAATGTACATCAGCTGTTGACAGATATACCTGGCCCTCCCCCGTCAATTCTGCTTATTCATCTGGGAACTAACGATTTGATTGCGGTCGATGAATTTTCCTTCAGACAAAGATTAGTTTTATCAATGCGTACTTGTGCCGAGCAATTCCCGCATGCCACAGTGATTTGGTCCGATTTATTACCGCGTCTGTACTATTTCGGGGCTCGGTCGCAGAAAGGGATGGAGAAAAACGGCGTACGTTGAACCGCTGGGCGCGGTCTCAGGGTAGTTGGATGGGGTTAGTAATTTACACCATCCACAGTTCAAGTGGACTGAGTCTGCCCTCTATACATTTGATGCAGTCCATCTGTCTCCTCTAGGCAATCGCATTTTCCGTGATAATCTGTGCCAAGCCATTTCTGCCTTTTGTAATGTGGCCTACATTATAGTTTAGTGTTTTCGCATGACTGTTGTTTCATAGTTAGTGTAATTTTGTCATGCTTGTTGGGCTGTCTTTCCTTGGGACGCTGTGCTTTTGGCCTTATTTGCGGGATTCAGACAGCTATGGTATTTTGTTTTGATAAACTGTTTTTGTAGAATGTAGTGTTTAATAACGTTTTATATTAATTAGAGATTTATGAATTACACAGACTTGCAATCTCTCCTGCTGTTCCACGAGAGATTATATTGTTCGATCCAGCCGTACGACGATCGAACAGCACATCTGTGTTAATATCACATGGAATTAAAAACACAATAAAATTAGGACCAAAAGTAAGGTTCATGGTTTGGGTCAGGTGTGCCCGCTAAAAGATGACCAAGGTTAAGGTCCAATTGGTTTGGGTCAGGTGTGCCCACTAAAAGATGACCAAGGTAAAGGTCCAACTGGTTTGGGTCAGGTGTGCCCACTAAAAGATGACCAAGGTAAAGGTCCAACTGGTTTGGGTCAGGTGTGCCCACTAAAAGATGACCAAGGTAAAGGTCCAACTGGTTCGGGTCAGGTGTGCCCATAAAAAGATGACCAAGGTAAAGGTCCAATTGGTTTGGGTCAGGTGTGCCCACTAACAAGTTTAAGGGACCATAGTGATGGTCCATCGTTTGGTTATCTCAAGAAGTTTTGGTCAAATAAATAGCTGCTTTTGGCTGCAGCAAAGAACCAAGATTATTTGTTTCCTCTTTATCTCATTTGCGTCCAAGTATAATTGATTTTATCTCTGAAAGATAAAATGCTTTATACTTGGTGCACTTTAAGTTTTTATGTCGTTTTTGAGTTGCGCAACAAACAACGTTCAGCCTTTGTCTCGAGTTGGTTGCGAAATCTGAAGAAGTTGCGTTGACCAATTGCGCAAGAAACCGAAGGAAACAAATTCCTTACCAAATTTGGTCTTGTTTTGCTGATATGCAGATTGTGAGGTTTAGATTGACCAATGAGGATTCATGGTATCCTACCCTGACCAATCAGACGAAAGATCTGTCCAACGGCCTGGGTATTTAGCCAAGACCACGCGGCTTGGCGGCCGTCATTGCGTTGCAGCTTTTCAGCAAGAAACTTGACCAAAACTTCTATTTTTCGTCATCCCGCCTCCTCCCCTTCATTCCGCCTTAATGGATGCATCGGCCTTATTTGCGGGATTCAGACAGCTATGGTATTTTGTTTTGATAAACTGTTTTTGTAGAATGTAGTGTTTAATAACGTTTTATATTAATTAGAGATTTATGAATTACACAGACTTGCAATCTCTCCTGCTGTTCCACGAGAGATTATATTGTTCGATCCAGCCGTACGACGATCGAACAGCACATCTGTGTTAATATCACATGGAATTAAAAACACAATAAAATTAGGACCAAAAGTAAGGTTCATGGTTTGGGTCAGGTGTGCCCGCTAAAAGATGACCAAGGTTAAGGTCCAATTGGTTTGGGTCAGGTGTGCCCACTAAAAGATGACCAAGGTAAAGGTCCAACTGGTTTGGGTCAGGTGTGCCCACTAAAAGATGACCAAGGTAAAGGTCCAACTGGTTTGGGTCAGGTGTGCCCACTAAAAGATGACCAAGGTAAAGGTCCAACTGGTTCGGGTCAGGTGTGCCCACAAAAAGATGACCAAGGTAAAGGTCCAATTGGTTTGGGTCAGGTGTGCCCACTAACAAGTTTAAGGGACCATAGTGATGGTCCATCGTTTGGTTATCTCAAGAAGTTTTGGTCAAATAAATAGCTGCTTTTGGCTGCAGCAAAGAACCATGATTTTTTGTTTCCCCTTTATCTCATTTGCGTCCAAGTATAATGCAAGGCTAACCCCTTACATTTGTTTATTTCCCAACAACATCAAATTTTATCACATTTTGATGAAAATGCAAGGCTAACCCCTTACATTTGTTAATTTCCCAAAAACATCGAATTTTATCAAATTTTGATGAAAATGCAAGGCTAACCCCTTACATTTGTTAATTTCCCAAAAACTTTGAATTTTATCAAATTTTGATGAAAATGCAAGGCTAACCCCTTACATTTGTTAATTTCCCAAAAACATCAAATTTTATCAAATTTTGATGAAAATGCAAGGCTAACCCCTTACATTTGTTAATTTCCCAAAAATGTCGAATTTTATCAAATTTTGATAAAAATGCAAGGCTAACCCCTTACATTTTGGAATTGGTAGAAAGAGTCAAATTTTGCCAAATTTTGATAAAAATGCAAGGCTAACCCCTTACATTTGTTTATTTCCGGAAAAGGTCAAATTTTGATACAAATGCAAGGCTAACCCCTTACATTTGTTAATTTCCCAAAAACGTCGAATTTTATCAAATTTTGATGAAAATGCAAGGCTAACCCCTTACATTTGTAAATTTCCCAAAAACGTCAAATTTTATCAAATTTTGATGAAAATGCAAGGCTAACCCCTTACATTTGTTAATTTTCCAAAAACGTCGAATTTTATCAAATTTTGATGAAAATGCAAGGCTAACCCCTTACATTTGTTAATTTTCCAAAAACGTTGAATTTTATCAAATTTTGATGAAAATGCAAGGCTATCCCCTTACATTTGTTAATTTTCCAAAAACGTTGAATTTTATCAAATTTTGATACAAATGCAAGGCTAACCCCTCACATTTGTTAATTTCCCAAAAAGTCGAATTTTATCAAATTTTGATGAAAATGCAAGGCTAACCCCTTACATTTGTTAATTTCCCAAAAACGTCAAATTTTGCCAAATTTTGATAAAAATGCAAGGCTAACTCCTTTACATTTGTTTATTTCCCAAAAACGTCAAATTTTATCGCATTTTGATGAAAATGCAAGGCTAACCCCTTACATTTGTTAATTTCTGGAAAAAGTCAAATTTTGCCAAATTTTGATAAAAATGCAAGGCTAACTCCTTTACATTTGTTAATTTCCCGAAAACGTCAAATTTTGCCCAATTTTGATAAAAATGCAAGACTAACCCCTTACATTTGTTAATTTCCCAAAAACGTCAAATTTTATCACATTTTGATGAAAATGCAAGGCTAACACCTTACATTTGTTAATTTCCCAAAAACGTTGAATTTTATCACATTTTGATGAAAATGCAAGGCTAACCCCTTACATTTGTTTATTTCCCAAAAACATCGAATTTTATCAAATTTTGATGAAAATGCAAGGCTTACCCCTTACATTTGTTAATTTCCCAAAAACTTTGAATTTTATCAAATTTTGATGAAAATGCAAGGCTAACCCCTTACATTTGTTAATTTCCCAAAAACATCAAATTTTATCAAATTTTGATGAAAATGCAAGGCTAACCCCTTACATTTGTTAATTTCCCAAAAATGTCGAATTTTATCAAATTTTGATAAAAATGCAAGGCTAACCCCTTACATTTTGGAATTGGTAGAAAGAGTCAAATTTTGCCAAATTTTGATAAAAATGCAAGGCTAACCCCTTACATTTGTTTATTTCCGGAAAAGGTCAAATTTTGATACAAATGCAAGGCTAACCCCTTACATTTGTTAATTTCCCAAAAACGTCGAATTTTATCCAATTTTGATGAAAATGCAAGGCTAACCCCTTACATTTGTAAATTTCCCAAAAACGTCAAATTTTATCAAATTTTGATGAAAATGCAAGGCTAACCCCTTACATTTGTTAATTTTCCAAAAACGTCGAATTTTATCAAATTTTGATGAAAATGCAAGGCTAACCCCTTACATTTGTTAATTTCCCAAAAACGTCGAATTTTATCAAATTTTGATGAAAATGCAAGGCTAACCCCTTACATTTGTAAATTTCCCAAAAACGTCAAATTTTATCAAATTATGATGAAAATGCAAGGCTAACCCCTTACATTTGTTAATTTTCCAAAAACGTCGAATTTTATCAAATTTTGATGAAAATGCAAGGCTAACCCCTTACATTTGTTAATTTCCCAAAAACGTCGAATTTTATCAAATTTTGATGAAAATGCAAGGCTAACCCCTTACATTCGTTAATTTCCCAAAAACGTTGAATTTTATCACATTTTGATGAAAATGCAAGGCTAACCCCTTACATTCGTTAATTTCCCAAAAACATTGAATTTTATCACATTTTGATGAAAATGCAAGGCTAACCCCTTACATTTGTTAATTTTCCAAAAACGTCGAATTTTATCACATTTTGATGAAAATGCAAGGCTAACCCCTTACATTTGTTAATTTCCCAAAAACGTTGAATTTTATCACATTTTGATGAAAATGCAAGGCTAACCCCTTACATTTGTTAATTTCCCAAAAACGTTGAATTTTATCACATTTTGATGAAAATGCAAGGCTAACCCCTTACATTTGTTAATTTCCCAAAAACGTTGAATTTTATCACATTTTGATGAAAATGCAAGGCTAACCCCTTACATTTGTTAATTTCCCAAAAACGTTGAATTTTATCACATTTTGATGAAAATGAAAGGCTCACCCCTTACATTCGTTAATTTCCCAAAAACGTCGAATTTTATCACATTTTGATGGAAATTTTATCACATTTTGATGAAAATGCAAGGCTCACCCCTTACATTCGTTAATTTCTCAAAAACGTCGAATTTTATCAAATTTTGATGAAAATGTAAGGCTAACCCCTTACATTTGTTAATTTCTAGAAAAGGTCAAATTTTGCCAAATTTTGATGAAATGCAAGGCTAACCCCTTACATTTGTTTATTTCTGGAAAAGGTCAAATTTTGATAAAAATGCAAGGCTAACCCCTTACATTTGTTAATTTCCCCAAAACGTCAAATTTTATCAAATTTTGATGAAAATGCAAGGCTAACCCCTTACATTTGTTAATTTCTAGAAAAAGTCAAATTTTGCCCAATTTTGATACAAATTTGTTTATTTCTCCAAAACGTCAAATTGTATCAAATTTTGATGAAAATGCAAGGCTAACCCCTTACATTTGTTAATTTCTAGAAAAAGTCAAATTTTGCCCAATTTTGATACAAATGCAAGGCTAACCCCTTACATTTGTTAATTTCCCGAAAACGTCAAATTTTATCACATTTTGAATAAAATGCAAGGCTTACCCCTTACATTTGTTAATTTCCCCAAAAAACATCATTTTTATCAAATTTTGATAAAAATGCAAGGCTAACCCCTTACATTTGTTAATTTCTAGAAAGTCAAATTTTGCCCAATTTTGATACAAATTTGTTTATTTCCCCAAATCGTCAAAGTTTGCCAAATTTTGATAAAAATGCAAGGCTAACCCCTTACATTTTGGAATTGGTAGAAAGAGTCAAATGTTGCCAAATTTTGATAAAAATGCAAGGCTAACCCCTTACATTTATTAATTTCCATAAAAAGTCTAATTTTGCCCATTTTTTATTAAAATGCAAGGCTAACCCCTTACATTTTGAAATTTCTAGAATTTCAAAATTGGGTAAAATTCAACTTTTTCTAAACATTACAAAATTTAAGGGGTTAACCTTGCATTTGTATTAAAATTGGGTAATATTCGACATTTTACAGAAATTACAACATGTAAGGGGTTAGCCTTGCATTTTCATCAAAATTAGGCAATAATTGACTTTTTCTAGAAATAACAATGTCAGGGGTTAAAGTTGCATTTTTATCGAAGTTGGGTAAAATTTGACTTTTATGATAATTACAAAATGTTAGGGGTTGTTGGCCTTGTATTTTTATCAAAATTGGGTAAAATTCAACTTTTTCATCAGTTCCGCTAAACAAGAGTAACTACCGAACAAACTTCTCGGATCTTGATATAAATTAACACATGAAACAGGAAGTAGCTTTAGAACACTTTGCCTTATTCAGTTTAATTATCACACATCAATCTCTTACTGCAAGGCCAACACACAACAAATCATGCTGTTTGTACCATGTACAGTATAACAACCA
Source organism: Patiria pectinifera (assembly GCA_029964075.1). Lineage (NCBI taxonomy): Eukaryota > Metazoa > Echinodermata > Asteroidea > Valvatida > Asterinidae > Patiria > Patiria pectinifera. The sequence goes on from JASAOE010000132.1 coordinate 25,561, forward strand.
ATAAATTAAATGGGGTTTTATTTTGATTATGCTACACTTGATTATTTACAATATAAAACACAAATTATTAATATCAGTTATTTGGGTGATTTAAAAAACACGATTACTGTGTATTTTCCGTAGTCTGTGTCACTGAAAATCCGTTGAAATTCCACCAAGCTTCAGACTGG
>JASAOE010001320.1:0-13165 GCA_029964075.1 Patiria pectinifera
TAATAAATCTGAAATGATACTTTGTGGTTCAAAAGTGCAGTTGGCTAAAATAGATATCCCATCTGTTAACATAGATAATTCCATCATTTGCATTTCGGATTCTTGTAGAAATTTAGGCGTTATGTTTGATTCATATATGTCCATGTCTGTTCAAGTATCTGCTATTTGTAAATCTGTTCGGTATCATTTGCGTAACCTTGGTACTATCAGAAAATACTTAACTCGTTCAGCCACTGAAAAGATTGTTCATGCCCTGATATCATCCCGTTTAGACTTCTGCAACTCACTTCTTTATGATTTACCCAAAACACAGCTTGCCCGATTACAGAAACTCCAGAACACAGCTGCTCGCATAGTTACTCTAACTAGTTGTAAAACTCACATAACGCCAGTTCTGCGTTCCCTCCATTGGCTGCTAGTACAGTTTCGAATAGTTTTCAAATTACTTTTGCTTGTTTTTCATTGCTTACATGGTTCTGCCCCTGGATATAATTCTGATTTGCTCATTTCTTACAACCCTGCTAGGTACCTCAGGTCTGCAAATTCGTCTCTGCTTGTTTTGCCTAAACCTATTAAATCTTGGGGGGACCGTTCATTTTCTCATGCTGGACCTATGTTATGGAACAAACTTTCTCAAAATATTCGTGATAGTGCTACTTCCCATGAGTTTAAATGTGCTCTGAAGACCCACCTATTCCAAACAGCATTTCATTAATCATCCGGTTTGATTTCACTCTCATGTGTACTGTTTCATATTCATGTATTTTCATTTGTGCGTAGTTTTCTTCCCTGCTGCTTTTGATGTTCATGTTTATTTGTTTGTTTCTCTGCGCCTTGAGCATCTAATCAAGATGGATTTGGCGCATTATAAATGCTCTTTTATTATTATTATTTCTGGCATAGGTTTTAGGCAGCCTAATAACATATTCTAGACCCGAGAAAGCTTCGAAACGAGACCCAAATTCGTGGCTCGATTTGAACTGCATATTTTATGTCGTGGTTTGAAACGAATTACTTATAAGATGCATACAGCAGCATTCAAATTTTTATAACGCGTCGACTAACATATTGGCCTTAAATGGTCGCAGCCCTCACATGAAATACGTTTGTGGTAATTTCTCACGAACGTTAAGTCTTTCCCGAATCATGCCTTCACTCTCCAGTGACCATCCTGCATCCCAAACAGTTGTGAAACTATTGAGTGTTACGCGCTAAGTGCGGCTACTCTATAGTTCTACACATTGGTTGTGCATGTGATAGTCATGCCCTGATCACGTGATAGCTACGTGAAACATTTATCTTGGTTCAATTAGGCTTGAGTGTACCAGACAAAATTACCATTTTAATGGTTAATATTCTACAACTGCTTTGGAAAACTCATGAAAACGATTTGGCTATTTTTAACGAATTTGTTTTTAGAGGTATAGTGCAAAACCAATTAAACTAATCCTGGAAAATAATTACGGAAATAATCCCCATCCTTTTTTTTCAATGGTGAAAGCAAAGAAAAAACTAATGCTTACATTTGCCAAGGCCATTACAGTATGATGAGCATAAAAAAACTATTACATCCCGGTAACACTTGATACGAGACTTTTTTTCTTCGGAAACCGAAATTTCCTGGTACCTTCGATTGGGTCCTCGTTGAAAAAACTTTGGACTAAACTCATCAGGCCAAAAAAAAAGTCTCCGGTTCCTGGTATGCGCGCGCGTCGCCGTAGCCATGCGCGTCGGCAAAATGAAACAGTTCTTTTTCCAATGAAAGATGATGTCTCAAAACCGCCAAACTCACTGGTTTGACTGGAATCCTGCTGCTGCACAATTTTAACGTGTTTTTAGATGGGGTAATGATCGAGAATAAGCTTTATGTGGCCTCTCTGGTCTCCCATAATATTTGACTAATAAGTTTAGTCGTGCACCATTTGCAGTCATCAGCCGACATTTGAAGCAAAAAAAACAGGTAAAAAAAAAAAAGCCGCGTCGCCGCACCACTTTTTGGGCAAGCTCCATACCTGAAACCGGAGACTTTTTTTTTTGGCCTAAGGGGACAATTGTCTGAGTTTTTTTGAAACCTTCCAGAGTCTTGAATTCAGGTTTTCCTGCTCAGTGCTCTTCTGTTGCTCCATTTCCAAGCAAATTTTATAATTGCCACCACCATGAACCGATTTCATAGTTTTGCTGGTTTTGCTGCTGCGATGCCCCTGTATAGTTTCACCACATGGTAAAACGGGGAAAAAAAATAGAAAGTACGGTGGCCAAGGCCAATACAGTGTGAAGAGCCAAAAAACAATTAGCCTACATTCCGGTAAAAGCGTTTCAACTTGAGACTGTTTTTTATCGGAAATTAAAATATCCTGGTACCTTCGATTGGGTCCTCGTTGAAAAAAACTTGGGACTAAAAATGCATATAAGGGGACAATTTTCTCTGAGTTTTGTCGAAACCTTCCCCAGTCTTGACTTCAGATATTGCCTCTCAGTGCTCTACCGTTGCTCCATCAGTTCTTACCGTTTTGCAAGCAAATTGAATCATCGCCACCATGAACCGATTCATCGTTGTGCTGCTGCTCTCCGTCTGTGCAGTTGCCATTGCAGGTGAGTTACTTTTTTTTGTCTGCATGAGCACTATTCAGATTTGTCTTGTCATGCTGTCGGAATGTCTTGTCGATTAGCTTTTTGCTCTCCTCGAATGTAATTTGTGAACGTGTCTTGCCTTACATGTGGACCTGGGATCGTTATACGTGTTGTATTTTATTGTAGTAGAGTATTATAAAAACCATACATTTAAATTTAAAATATCTTATTCTCGTAACGACTGACTAAGTGGCGAACAAATTTCAGGAAAAGGTTAGAATAGGGTTACCCAGGGGAAACTGAGAAACCTTTCTACGTTTAAACAATGAAATATCAAGTTCAGTTGGCAGTCTACGCGAAAGCGAAACTCAAATTTGAAACTTCACGCTTAAAGTTTGCGCTGCGATGTTGCACATTTCGATGGCTGTGCTTCGTCAGACCGTTCCGCGTTTGATTTAGCACCAGCTGTGAGTCCAGCAATATACCGAAATGACATCATTAAATCATTCTTGTTAAACGTTCATGTGATTCGTCATCTAAACACTGGACATTCCTGTCTAACGTATCTGGACGCGAAAAGTAGCAGCTGAATATCGCAAGTCAAGAGGCAAGACGCAAGTTCACAAACACCCTTAATTTCAAAGCAGCATGGAAGAAGAATTTCGGTTACTGGCTCATTCTCCGTTAAAGTGTTCACAAATGTGATTGATGTGTTATTCGCATTCGTGCCCCGTTTTAGGCTGTGTTCGTTCGTTAGGAATGACCCTAGTTGTTATAAGTTATCGCTGTGCGGATTTGCTCTGAAAGCTACGGAGAAAAAGAGTTGAAGTTGGCAAAAACAATAAAAGAATGAAGTAGTCATTGTGTGTGTTTCTTGTAATTTTTCCAAGTTGCCAGCCAAGGTGTGCTTCATGTAAAGTATCTCGTTCATTAATGTGCGTGCTTACATCACTGATAACTAGTAGCCTAGATACCCAAAGTCCATGGTATGCCCTAAAATAAAATTTGAGGAAAATATCTCATTAAATGTTTCTGAGCGCCCTTTGAGTATTTGTCGCAAATGCCATAACTATATACGTTCCAGCTTTTCCTGGAAGGAAGAGCCCGTGAAGTAAACGACGATAATCTATGTTCTCATTGTTAATAAACCAAGCCGACCGTGTCGAGCTATAACGCTCGTAGTGTATACAATACTATGATTTCAAATTTAAAATGTCGAGGTCCATTAACAAAAAAAAGTTACGTTAGTGTCGTACCAGATAAGTTATAAACATGTACATTTGACTATATATAGTTCGTCATTTCTTGGTCCAAACTTTCTATCCTTTTAGCGGAAAATGGACTTAATGGTTGTTACCTGTTACCCATAATGGTCCTTTCCCATTTGCACGCGTTAACACCTGTGTTTAACATTCATTCAACTATTTTTTATTCATTAAACGTTATTGTTTGTTCTTTTTTCTCCCAATGTTTGTCAGACAAAACTGATGATGTTGCGGACCTGGGACAAAAGTAAGTCACATTCTGTATTGCAAATTTGTATTTTTTTTGTAATCTTGTTTTCCAAATAAGTAATGAATATGTGCTTGGAAGGTTTAAATCAATTACGTTTTAATCCAGTTTTGGACCTGCACGCTGATAATGGCCCGAGCCGAAGGTCTTTTGGTCGAAACGTCAAAACATGCAACGACTTTGTTCCACAATTTATCAATTGTTTTAACACCCCTCTAGCTATGTCGTGGTGTGTGCCTGTATCCGGTCCGTTAGTGAAAACGTCATACACGCGCGCGCGCCACTGATTACTAGCGCCCATTGGCTACAAACGCTCGAGCTGCGTTAACTTCCGTTTCCAATCATGCAGAAAGTGCTGGAGGTGACGTCACACTAACGAACCGGATAGGGAGTAGTGTGGCGCGTACTGCGCAGTATATGTAGCGCAGAACGCGACAACACAGACTGACAATCGGTTGCGCATGCGTGACCAGCACGCGTGCGCACTTTACAGAACCATCTTGTTTCGGTCTTAAAGGTAGCATCCATCATGTCTAATGTGTGCATTTTGTCCGTTCGAAGCAACAAAAGTTTTCAAAATCTAAAGAAGGGTGCTGAGCAACTAACCTGTCAAAGTTGCAGCTCGGTGAATGCTGTATATATTCTGAGAAAACAATATTCTAGGATCTCGATTTCAAATCAAACGTTGCTGAGCCATGTTTTGAATTGGGCCTGAATTCAGCGTCCGAGACACGTTCTCACTGAGCCGATTGCAGCTACGCCGTGTCGCTCACTGAACGGACGAATTATAGCAACCGCACGCGCGTGTGCATTGTGTCAACGCTTGCGAGCGCTACGCCGAATACAAAAAAAAAAAGAGAAAGGAATACTAAGCCCCCCCCCCACCCCCCCCCCCCCAAAAAAAAAAACAAAACCAAAACAAACAAGTCTCCGGTTTCTGGTATGCGCGCCCATAGCTGTAGCCATGCGCGTCTGCACAATTTTAACTTGTTTTATTGATAAAGTTGCTATCGAGTATAAGTTTTATGTGGCCCCCCTTGACTCCCATATATTTTGCACTAAATTTAGTCGGGCACCATTGGCAGTCATCAGCCGACATTTGAAGAAAAAAAAAAGAAAAAAAAAAGAATGCAAACTTTTGGGGCAAGCTCCATACCAGAAACCTGAGCTTTTTTTTTGGCTTAACGGAAATTTCAAACGATTCTTCTTTAGACGCATCGTTTATTAATGCCTCCTTTCATTGATTTATTCAAAATGACAGTTAGCCAAAAAAAAATATATATATATATATTTTTTTAGTGTGAAAGCCTAAACGTTTACGTATGGAGTAAATTGGTGTCAGACCTTTTAAAGCGTTTTTCTCCAAATGGTATTTTCGCTACAAGTTATGCTTGCCTTCCAGTTCGTGAAAATCAAAATCAATTTATAGCACGTCAGTGTTCGAAGTGCATGCGCGCGCAAATCGGCGTGTCAGTTCGTGAAAACCGAAATTATCGATTTGGAGGTTTCACAAACTGACACAACACAGCGCATGCGTACGTGTCAGTGCGTAAAAACGGTGACATAATTTAAGACTATTATTATTATTGCGCATGCCCAAGTGAAGAACGTTACCATTCAACCAATAAGAGATTAGAGATTATGACTAGATTTGACGAAAAGACGGCATCACCTTTCATGCCATTATATTTCATTGGTTAGCTTTATAACAATGTGTACTTTTGAACACATCCAGGCGCAGTCCCCATTACTGTGGCGTAGCTCTTGGGGATAAAATTACTGAAGTTTGCGGTTGGCGCTTAGAAGCTTGGGATGACGTCCACCCAGGTATTCTAATCATAATCCTCTAGTCAATAAGTTAAAATAAATATAAGCTACAGGTTCGTGTTTGTTGAGTTACAAACGCAGAGTAGATGGGCTCGAATCTAACTTTGGCACAATAATCAACTGAAAATTCATTTAAACATGTGTCAACCTGTTGCTAGAGAGCGTTCTAACATTTCATGACATCACCGGTACTTTTCTTTTCTAAATTACAACCTAGCCAGAGAATAACTTCGTTGAAAGCAAGTTCATATCTTTATCCACTTTCAAATTATAAGGCACTTCCGGTTTGGACCAGAAGAAAGGGTCACCTGATTTTGCACGTAATATCAAAAACGCTAGACTATTCTATCGATTCAAGCAAAAACCAAAATCAAATTTCAAACAATAGATTTAATATCGATTTTCAAAGATTAAATCTAGATATAGTTGGTTGCTTTTCATATGATACGTGATGACGTCATCGTGACGTCAGTACCAGAAAGCTCGAGAGCTATGTTAGCTGTTCCATTTGAAGCAAAACATCTGGATTTCTTCTCTTGCGGATGATTTTTCATCATTTTTTTTAAGGTTTAAGGATCTTTTTGATTGTAACTTGTGGTCTGATGACGTCATTCCTTTTCGCACACGGGTCTTGTTTACATAATGGTCATCATATGATAGTAATTTTGAAGCAATTAACGCAAACTTTGACACAGAATCAACTGAAAATTCATTGTAAACATTTTTTTTTCAACCTGCCGCTAGATGGTGTTTTAACATGTTACGACGTAATATCATTACAAGCAAGTTCACTTTTCACTTTCAAATTATAGGGCACTTCCGGTTTGGACCGGAAGGAAGGGTCGCGTGATTTGGCTTACACGAATCAAAATGAAGATTTTTATATCAAACCCCGCAACAGTCAAGGTCAGGTCTTTCATGGTTGATTTTTACATTAATTTTCCAAGATTAAATCTAAAAAAAATATTTAATCGCCTGCAATATTACACACGATGACGTCTTCATGACGTCAGAATAGTATGTACCACTGGAGATGAGGGTCGATTTATGTTGAAAGTTCACACCATAAACCATTGGGGAGAAACCCGCGGAGCGGAGAATTATTGTCCAGACAAAAACAAAAACAAAACAAAACAAAACAAAGTAAAGAAAGAAAGAAAGAAAGAAAGAAAGAAGATTAATCAGAACAATGCTAAACAATGGTGGGCTTGTGCCCGACCACTCAATCAGGAACTCCAGGAAATAAGGTTTGATCCCTTTCAGTTTAAGTCAAGTCTTTATTCTACCCCTCTTAGGTAATTTAAGCGATGAAACCAAAACTAAGACTTCACCTAGTCGAAATAGTCTGCAGAAATTCTTGAACTGCCACAATTATGCCAAGGTGGCCAGATGAAACTTTGTACCGATGAAAAACAAGTTGTTTACTCAACTCCTTTCGCAAAATTGTTTTCACTTCAGGCCTTTGCATTTAGTTGTACCTGTGATACGGCATTCACACCTCCACGTGCGATACCAATTATGCTTAGTATTTGCTTCCCCAAATTAGCTGTGATTGTGATTATTAGCTGTGAACAAGTTGAAAATCAGAAGTATTTTACATGTTCTGGTTCACAAATTTAAAAAGACAATTATTTGTGTCATCTTTTCTTTGGCTTACACAGCGTTTGTGGAATCTGATGAGGCCAATAGTTTCTTGGCCGATCGCCGCATCTCAAAGCGAAGCCTTAGCGAAGAATGCTGCCAAGAGGGATGCTCCAATGAGGAAGTACGCGAACACTGTTAAAGAAAACACCAAGGCGGATCCAGACCGGACTGACTTCGCGCTACCCGAAAATTATACATTTTCTTTGTTTTTTTGCTCGCTTAATTCAATTCGAGCGGTGTTTTTGTTCTCTATTTAAAATATATTCTACATAATTTTACTCACACCGTAATTTGCCGCATGAGATTACAAACAACATAAGAAACAACCAATATAGATTGGTTGTTTCGTACACATTTACACATTAAAACACAGTTAAGGAAAATAAATTAAAGTCTTTGGCTACACGTTCTTTCATCGGTTGAAGAAACTCTAAGCAACTTCACTTGATTGAGATTTGACATTAAAAAAAAACAGTTAAGTTTACTTGAGGAGGATATCAGTGAGCGTGAACTTTTAAACGAATTGTCAGAGAAAACTTTAAGACCGTAAAAGCTGTTTTATCACCGTAGCATTTGCAGTGATTTAATTTGTAATTTCGTGACCCCACATTCAACACAAGCCATCGATGTAAATTGTCCCCATTACCTTCCGGGACATGTTTTTTTCCGTTTATAAAAGCTAAAAAGAAGATAATCACTTACCATCTGTGAAGTTCTTGGCGTCTTTTAAATGGACCACACCAGCGAGTAAATAATACTTTTTCTTTGGTGGTAAGTTTTCTGTCATTTTGAAGATCATAAATTATGTCTGGTTAGTGTTTAAAGAACAAATGGGTAAATTTGTATGGGTTGCAGGGATCGAACGAACGGTCTCACCAAAGTTTTGAAATCTTAATAAAACAAAATATGTTAAAGTTTCTCAAATATTGGAATTGATAAGTTCGAAGTTGACACAGTTTGGAGGTTTGCAGAGTGTTTGAGAACATATACTTTGGAAGTTTTCACAAGGATGTAGTTGTCATTTGAACTTAAGTTACGCCTGATTTACGTACTCGGTGTGTTGGATTTCAATACATTATTAAGACTTTTTTGTTTTCCGACTTCTTCCATTCTGTTTCACAGTTTCGTTTCTGCTGTAATTGCCGTATCAATTAAGTCTTAATTTCGGTTGGCGACTACATTAAAAAGTTACTTCAAAAACAGTCATATTGTGTGATTGACTCGTAGATGTCTTGTAATTTGTTTGTAGTTAACGACGGAGAGACCCCTTTTGGGGCTAGTCCAAGGCGCATGACAACACGAATTGATTGATAATTATCAAGGTCTATGACATGATCCAAAATCCAATGACAGTCTAGACTTGATGACAAGTCGTTAGATATTCGTATTTTGTCAGTAAACTTCAGTAGAACTCCATCGGCGCGGCTGGTATAAGACTAGTACGCAATCGGCCGTGTTGCGACATATGTAACGACTTGACGATTACGTTCTCGCACCGTTATTCCTACTATGTAAGCAGCGCAAAACATATGCAGTGCATGTTAGCGGTGAGATCCAATGGCGCACCGCTATGCAAATGAGGACTTATTCAATCCGTTAAACGGGGAGTTCTTCTCAATACTTCGGGGACATGTTTTGCAGATCTGGCAACGTTTTAACGACCAAAACAAGAAGGCAATGTCAATTGTGCATAGAAATAAAATGTTTTTATTTCAGTCTTGTATGCCCTATAGTGATGGTTGTAATGTTACACAACACAAAGTACAAACCCTCGAAGTAATGAGAATGATCTTCCGTGACGGCCTAGAGTACGCTCTGGAATCTGAACCAATCATAGTGCTCGCATAGAATTCGCTAGCGATTCGAAATACTCCCATATGCTGTGTACACAATTGAAAACGTATTCGCCAAGTCGGAAATTGGACATCTATAGTCGGCATCATTTGGTCTGGGAACCATAACTGCAGATTCTTTCGGGTGTCGTTTTATCTGACTATTTACACATACTTGCGAACATATTTAGACCGCCTTTGTTGATTATGTTTGAGAGACAGGCAATAATAAAACTGTAGTCTTAATCATCATTGCTAGTGTTGGGCTGTGGAGTGTTTGGCGTGACAACTATTGACAATATTTTTTTATTTATTGATACAATGTTTCTTATATGATCATTTTCCTCTGTCCCGAAAGTAACCCAACGAATTAATATCAGAACGATTATTGCTTGGATTAAAGATCGTACTGGTACTACAAATCCCGTTGTTGTTGTTGGAAACATTTATTTCAATGATGTCATTCATTACAATTATGTACAATCATGTATAAATTAAGAAAGGTCAGTAGTAATATATATGACAGTTATGTACACAGTGATTACTAATAAGTGTAATATTAAATGACAACAGTTAGGTATAAGGTTAAGCAGACGCTTTTGTGCCCTTACCTATGGACAGACATACAACCAAAGTACAGTAACAAGGGACAAACAAAACACAACGGTAGACAGACAGGACAAGTGTGTGAGACAAGGCCTAAATATTAATGCACATATAACATTTCAATTTATGAATATGATTCGATAAAATGAGTTTTTAAATTTTTGACAAAGACAGATAGTGAGGGTAACAGTTTAAGAGAGTCATCTAAACTATTCCAGTACAAGGTGCCTCGATGAATCACACTGTTTTTTGACATTGACGTCCTGTTAAATTGGACAAACAGATTTCCCTTAGCACTACTTCGGGTGTTATATACATGAACATTAGATGCTAGGTAAAACAAGAATCAAAACAGGACGGGAGTAGATTATGCTTAAATTTAAACATTAATTTTCCTAAATTAAGGTAATATAAGTCATTACATTGTAATATATTTAATTTAGCAAATAACGGAGCAGAATGATCACGATAGCCAGCATTTGAAATTACACGAACTGCTCGCTTCTGTAAAGTAAGTAATTTGTTACACTTAGATGGCAAACTGCCCCAGGTCAAGATTGAGTAATTTAAGTATGGTAAAACAAATGAATTATACAATGTTAATAAAATCTTACTCGGAAGATAATATTTCAAACGATTCATTATTCCAACGTTCTTTGATATTTTTGTCGCTACTTCATCAATATGATGTTTCCAAGTGAGATTTTCATCAATAGTTACACCCAGGAATTTAGTTGTCTTAACCTGATTAAGCCTTGAGTTATTTAAATTCAGAGGAACAGATTGTGTGTAATTGTACTGATTGGCACAAAATCATATAATTTGACTTGACGACATTAATAGATAATTTATTTGCGAGAAGCCATGTACTGATCTTTTCAAGTTCCATATTTAGGTTACTAATTGCTTCATCTACATTATCGTGAGTGTACAACAAACTTGTATCATCTGCAAATAAACAAAATGTTACAGTGTCTGAGTATTACATATATCATTAATATAAAGAAGAAATAGTAGAGGACCCAATACGGAACCCTGAGGTACCCCACACGTAATGAATCGGCTAGTTGAAGTTACAGATTGAAACGATACATACTGGTTTCTGTTACACAGATAACTTTTCAGAAGGTCCAAAGCTGTTCCCCGCACTCCATAATGATCTAATTTACTTATAAGAATATCGTGATTTACAGTATCAAATGCTTTTGATAAGTCCAAGAATATGCCTATGGAGAAATTATTTTGATCAATTGCATTACATAATTTATTAACTACATATGATATCGCTAATTCAGTTGAACGATTTTGTCTAAATCCAAATTGAGACTCAGAAAGAATATTATTTTTAGTGATAAAGATACTAATCGTTTGTAAATAAGCTTTCAAATAGTTTTGAAAATGTAGATAGGACTGATATGGGTCTATAGTTGGTAATGTTATGCTTACAACCTTTTTTATATATCGGTGTTACTTGGGCTATTTTTAGATCATCGGGTAAACTCCAGCTGTCAAACACTTGTTAAAGATGTCAGACAAAGGCTTAGCTAAAGAATACCGTGCTTGTTTGATGACAGAAGAACTTAAAACCATCAAATCCAGGGGCTTTCCCAGAAGGTATTTTGTTAAGATAATCAACAACCTCTTCCTTGGTAATAGGTGTAAGAAACAGTGAATTTGGACATTTGTTGCTTAGAAATGAATCAAAGGAAGTGTTACATAACGGGAGCTCACTGGAGAGGCTACTGCCGATGTTAACAAAGTAGTCGTTAAATGCTTCTGCAATTTCCTTGTCATTGTTAATTTCGTTACCATCCTGAAAGAAGTAAGATGTGTTTACATTTTGCTTGCGCTTGTTAAGTAAGGAATTAATAACTTTCCAAGTACCCTTGATATTACCTTGCACTTCGCTAAATTTTGTGTATAAATATTCTTTTTTGGCTAATTTGATTAAAGAATTCAATTTGTTTTTATACAGAGTATAAACAGATTTGTTAGTCGCAGTCGGATTCCTCGTAAATTTTCGATACAAATGATTTTTTCGTCTGATAGAAATGTACATACCATCAGATAACCATGAGGTTACATTTATTGTATCGGCATTTAACATCTTGTAAAGGAAAGTTTTTATTATAAAGTATATCGTTAATTGATATTACAGAATCCCAATCAATCATATTTAGATCATGAATGAAGTTTTCAACATTACTGGTATTAAAAGTACGTTTTTGGAATTTATTTGCTGGTTCCGGGACTTTCTTTGACACTGTTGATTACTAAGAATACGGGTAGATGGTCTGTGACATCAGTCATCAAAACACCAGAGGAAAGATTCGAAAGGTCATTGGTTAGAATGTTATCAATAAGAGTTGCACTATCGGCAGTGATCCTTGTTGGTTTGTCAATAGTTGGATAAAATGATTGAGATAGAACAGTATTCATAAAGGTCTGCACACTATTGTCAATATCATACTCAAGTAAGTTGATATTATAGTCACCCATTAGATAACATTTTTTATTTTCACTAGATATAAGTGACAAAACAGTACTAAAGCATTCTGTAAAGTTGTTGGTTAAAACACAAGGGGGTTTATAGACAGTTCCAATAATAACATTCGCTTTACCTGTATTTATAACTTCAATAAAACATGATTCAATATCGGAATTGTTAATTGATAAGTCGTTGCGAACTTTATATACCAAATCCTCTTGTATATAAAGTGCAGCCCCCACCACCCCTCTTGTCTTGTCTACAGGTTCCCTCAATGACATAGTTTGGGATTTGTATTAGAGGGTCATGAATATCATTTAACCAGGTTTCCGATATTCCAATAAACGCAAAATCCTTCCGTAGTAAGTTAATATACTGATTAATGCTTGATACGTTTTTCGTAAGCTACGAGCATTGAAATGTAATAATTTAATGTCGGTGTTCGTAATGAAATTATCACTGAATTCATCCTGATCGTAGTAATAGCAATTTTGTCGGGAATATCAAAATTTGTATCTGGATCTATATCAGAAGTCATTCAATAGGGTATGTTTATTGGTTAATTAATAAAAACAGAATCAAAACATATCAAGCACGAAATATAACTCACCAGAATAAGCAGGATAAACTTGTGATGTCGGCTTGTCTCACTGAGGCACAAATACACACACATAATTACACAAAA
>JASAOE010001325.1:0-16087 GCA_029964075.1 Patiria pectinifera
TTTGACACTGTATTGGTTGTACAGCATTCTTGAATACGTTTTATTGATGATGGGAGTGGCGCGGCGCTATAGAAATAAAATTAGTGTTAAATAATAATACATAGAGTTCTAATTTATTTAGGTTCTTATTTTATACTAATCTTGCCTTTAATTTCAAGTGTGAACAGTATAGTGTATATACGAAAGATCAAGGTGAGCACTGTTTAATGTATAGATAATGGATATCCAGTCGGGATGCATGTCATCTCAAAATACAGTTGATCATTTTCGGTGTCTGTGGCACTTACCGAAACACTGTTGTACCCATCGCTATTTGTACTGGTACTACTAAATGACCGAGCGTCTGAAAAAAAAAACCTTGTTCTTCTGTATATTGAAATGTTATGTTGACGTTTAATAAACGTATGTTTTATATTGATATTCAAATAGAGTAAAACACTTTTTTCTTTCAAGTCGATTTTGATGTGATGTGAAATGGCCCTTAAATACAGATAGACGTGAAAGATGTAGAAGCTTTAGTTATCCATTTACGGTAAATATTTGGCCCAACTAATTACATTTTTGATACTTCATAATTATCATATAGATGCATTTTTATTAAAAACCATACCCCTCCCCCCCCCCCAACAAAACCCATGATGGGTTAAGTTTGGTTCGTTGGACCTCTCCATAAAAGTCCTGGATCCGCGACAGAGATTCTGTCAAAAGTTTGAATTTGTTTTAGCACTGTATTCGGTGCGCGATCTGACACTCTGAAGAATAGCACACAAAGAGCGCGAAGAATATCCGGCTATTTGAGATTGTGTAATTGGACAAACTGACGAATATGTTTACGATCAAATAAAAACATATAGCTCGAATGTTCTGATTAAATAAGTAACCTGATGGATACTAGTTCCCTATTTTATTTCGAATATACTCCAAAAGGGTTATTATGGAAACATTAAGGGTGAAAAACAACGCCCGGAAAAGATTGTCCAACTTCAAACGTGAATTACTGGAAACAGGGTTTTCGCTTATTTGTCGGTATGTCAGCTCTGCAACGATGTTTATTAAGTGAAATGGTGCGCTAAATCACTTACACAATTAAAAGTGGCTCAAGCAGAGTGGCGCCATTACGTAAAGGTAGTGAAATCAGCTGCTGTACAGGTAATACGAACCTGTGCAGCACCCCCGCACTTGTCACTGTGGCAGGTTACAACACCAGCCCTGCTAAGGCCCCATGTGATTTTTTTTGACATTCTGAGTAAATAATAAATGAATCTCAACATAGAGAGACAAGTCCCGTGTGTGATTTAGAAGTGCCCCGTCCCCCCCCCCCCCACCAACCTGTTCCCCTTCAACCCCTGGCGGTTAACTACCCCAAAACCGGCCGGCCCTTTGGCCTTCTCAGACTTGACTACTTGTCATATATCTAGAGTTTGGCTCGAAAATCAAGGGCAATGTGGTTTATGCTGAAATACCCGAACATTTTTTTCGAACCAATAAACGACCCCATTTCCATAGGCCAGTATATGGACAATAGAAAAAGTATGGATTCTAGTAGTATGGATTCTTGTTCTAAGCTACCTAGGCCCTATACAAATGTAAATTTGTATTCAGTATTTGCTATTCATAAGATATTTCGGACAGTACCCATTTCCATTCGTCGAGAGCCCGTCGCGTGGCCGATTTTTAAATATTTTTTTCCTAAACATCTTGCCAGTGTCACATCTACAAATCTCGGATGCCAGGACCATTTTATTGGTTGACCGTTAAATCCTCACCTGCTCATGCACAATATTACCAGGGGTCAGTATATCATATAACAATACACCGGCACAGCTGCGTTCTGCGTCAACTTTAATTTATTTTCAACTCTTCAATCTCATTTGTACGGAAGCGTATTTAGGACATGACCGAAAATATATTGTTTAGGCCCACTACTTCGCCCGGGCGGATTACTATTTCGCCCGGGCAGATTACTATTCCGCCCGGGCGGATTACTATTCCGCCCGGGCGGATTACTATTCCGCCCGGGCGGATTGCTATTCCGCCCGGGCGGATTACTAATCCGCCCGGGCGGATTACTAATTCGCCCGGGCAGACTACTAATTCGCCCGGGATAGAATACTATTTCTCCCGGCCGGGCAGACTACTAATTCGCCCAGGCGAATTACTAATCCGTCCGGGCGAAATAGTAATTCGCCCGGGCGAATTAGTAATCCGCCCGGGCGGATTACTAATTCGCCCGGGCGAAATAGTAATCAGCCTGGACGAATTAGTAATCCGCCCGGGCGAAATAGTAATCCGCCCGGGCGAAATAGTAATAATTCGCCTGGGCGAAATAGAGGGCCGGATATTTGTTTTGGTCATGTCCTTGGCCACTCCGTACATTATGGTAAGAGCTGGTAGTTCTGGGGGCGTACTGCTTGACACCATGAAAACAGGTAGGTTCTTCTCCACATCACACAGCCAATAAGGAGTTGTTTGCGAGGGGGGCATACCATGGTATAGCTATAATGAATGTGAGGGGTCCTGCATTAATTTGTGGACAAAACACGCTGCTCATTCGATTGATGGTGGATCTGCTCCAGATTATACGCTATATAGTCAATGTGCTGGAAATCAAAACTCAACATCTTACACCGGAGACCTGTTATTGTACTTTATCCTCTGTGATCTGTCAGCAATGTAAGTTGTGGTGTGATATTCCAATTCAGCAACTTACTAGTTGTTACAGTAATACACTTCCTCCTGCGGCGTCCTTTGGGGTAGAAGCCCCAGCTAGTCATCCACATTAACTTGTAAAAAATACTTAACTTACAGAAACTGTAAGAGGTTAAAAGTTGTTTCCTGCTTTACATTTCAATAGCACAGGCTCCAATACCACAAGCACTTTACCATAAATTAGTGTTCGAACTTGAACAAACTGCAACCGAAACGATCTCAATGGTTTTGGAAAACCTGAATATGTCCTCTATCACATGTATACAAATACTGGACGATTATCCGGGGGCAAAGTTCTGAAAATTACCACAAGGTTTTCACCTCAGCAAAATGTAAGTTTTGTGTTGTGGTAGCGCGGTTTTTACATGGTAACAATAATACTGTATAACATACAGCGGCATCAACCAGAATTTACTGCGTTCCAGCACGACGCGGCAGTTGCCTCAGCCCTGATGAAGGACGGAAGTCGAAAATTTGACACAACTATCAACGGTGAGCATTGTACTAACGTTTGTTGTTGTTGTTGTTGTTGTTTTAATGTATGTATTGCCTAGTTTACAGTGCTACGAAGCGAACCTTTTTTTCAATAACTGCATAACATGCCTTTTTTGGTTGAATAAATATAGCATTATTATGACATGACAGAAATTATTGCAGGAATGAGATGTCGATTCTGTTGTATAGCGATTTGTTTTAACCATTTCATCACATTTACCAAGTAGGTGAACTGAACGCAGAAAATTGTCCAAAGCGACCCACTGGTTGAAGTTGGAGGCCTTGGACCTGAAAAATAGCTCATTGGGGATTTAACAAAGTTGATCTGTTTGGTCTTTATTCTGTTGCTGCTGATGTCAGCTCTAGGCCTGGACATCAGCAGCTATCATCTCACAGGCCTTGGGAGGGAGGACTCTAAATGTACACCATGAGTAACCCTGAGTGTTTTGCAGTTGAGATCAGTCATACAAAATGAGAATCCCGAAACAAAAATCAAGATTTGGATTGTTTTCTTATATTTTTTCGAAGGAATAGTTAAAGGAAACATACCCAATATCCTGACCATCCGAATCTAGTAGAAATGACGAAAAACCGATACTTTGCATTTGACGCGACGGCGTACCCATACGATAACCTTTTCAAGTCATGTCTATTCAATGTATATACGCTACAAGTTTTGCGTGCGGTGCACATATAATTGTACCCTGCACATCACTAATACACACATGTTGTTTCTTACACGTCCGCAGAATACGAGCAATAAACAACTCGATTTGTCGGTGACAAAATGTGAATCCCAAAATTCATTCTGGCATAGTTCTCGCAGGAATAACACAAAACGCCATTTTTTTTAAGGATGGTTGCTTGAACGTTTATAGTCTACTGTAACGGGTCATATGGTAAGTCCGTCGCCTCATAAGTCGGAAATTTCCGGAATTATGAGGCGTCGGATTATAAGTCATCGGACATATGGACAATTTTAGTATTCGGCCTCATGGCTCCGACGCCTCATAAGTCCGACGTCGGACAAACGAGTTGGACATTTGAGGCGTTGGATCTATGAAGCGTTGATCTTGCTTCCAAGTCTTGATTATTTTTCCTCCACGCGAAAATTATATTTGTACGACAGGCCCGCGACGGGAACGCGACGAGGACACGCAGTGAATAGCCTGTCATTGACTTCACCCCAATAACTCATTTTATTTACAATTTATACTAGATGGTACTAATGACCTTTAGAACGTGCTTAGATGTGTGATGGACAACTATAATTCTAAAATGTCATGGATTTATTAAAACATGTTAAGAAAGTAGCAACAAAAAGGGTTTCGAAATGTGTTAAAAATCTAAACACTGTTTTGCTGTTTTACAGTGTATATTTGAATTGCTGACTTTTGACCCTAAGACTGTTTGTACCAGATTCGAAAGCATTTAACAAGTTTTAAAATTTTGATAAAAATACTGCTTTTGACCAAAACATCAGGAAGTACATAATAAAGCGCCCTGTAATAGTGATTGGATGCCAACAATATTTATTGTACAAAATTTAGAAAACATTACAAGGAAACATTTTCAAACTATGCGAAAGTATTGTTTTTGACTCAAAAAAGAAAAGAAAAAGAGTAAAGCGCCCTCTTGTGATTAATAGGACGGTGCACACAATGTGCCCTTCAAAGTCCATGAAACCCCGCCCTAAAAGGGGCTGAAAGGAAGTTTTCAGGACTTCCCCCTCAGAGAATTCACCAGAACTTTGTAGTTGTCATACAGGATATGTTGTGCTATCGAAACAAATTACGTTCCCATTGCAACTAGCTCAAGGATATAAAGCAAAACAGGTAGGGAATTTCCGGGCACTGGACCTAATTTGTCCCTAGTTCACGTCCACGTAGTTCTTGAGACTTGCATCAATTTAGTTTGATGCTGGAAATAGACACGAGGGTTGTGAATGCAATTGTATAAAACGTTATTTTTATTTGGTTCAGAGGCGTATCCGGGGGTGAGGGGTGAGGAAACATGGGCAATGTGCCCCCTGGCAGTTTTTCTTCTTCTTCTTCTTTTGTGACGGAAAAAAACCCAAAAACCAAGCTCCAAAACCATTTCAATACGCAGTGAACATTTTCCAGTATGCATAATAATAGTCAGGTTTTGAAGAGCGCACCCATTTGAAGATGGGTACCAGCCCCCGCCCCGCGTTTTTTATTTTACGGAGGACAAGATAGTGTCAGAAAGAACATGCTTGCATTTCGGCGCGGATATGCGAGTGTGGTTGCCCCCCACCCCCGACATCAAAAGCTGCACACGCTTCTGATTTCGGTTGACCATCGTTCGATCCTGTGAATGTGAAGTGTTTCCAAATTTGTACCATGGTTGCGCAAAAAGTGTTGAATACCATTCATACACGTTTTACTGAAATAAATCTGCCCAATTGGGCTATTAACGAATTTTTTAACGAGATGCTATTAATCGGAAAGCACATTTAAAAATAGGATATAGATGACAGGGTGAGTCTGAATGATCTGGACCCAAGTCATAGAAAATATTACAAATGAGTAGTAATTGTTAAAACAAGTGCAAATGAGATATGTTACAGGCTGGTATTTTGGACGTATTTGGTGAAAGATTCATGTATATCCATTGTACCATACATGCTAAAAACACTCTGACCACGGTTCGAAGGGTTCCGCAAATTTGTTCAAATCGCGCACTGAAGTGAAGCAGCGTTATGACAAATAAATACCTAGTCAAGTGACTGACTCACTTGAAGTTATTGACACATTTTAAAAGGCAAAGCCAATTTCTCGTGAAGACTAAAAAAAATGAAGCAACTTTAATGATAATTAATGGAGTTTTCCTCATCATAGCAACACTAATTTGAAGAAAAAAATAACCATTCAACAGAAACACCCATCGTTATTTTTTTTCGTTTTTCTTCAATATACTCCTATTAGCCACAAAAACAATTGTGAACTTGGGTCTAGATATTCTGACGCTGCAATATAATCTGTAATATAATCCTCATTTAATATAATATAATCCTGTAAAATAGTCCCTCACTGTATGCCCGCAATTAGAGACGCGAAACTCTAGCTGGTCATTTAAATTATTACAAGAGAAAAAATCAACATACAGACATTGGAAGAGGTTAAGTTGTTCCCTGCTTTACGCTTCAAGAATTCTCTATGTGTTTTGAGAGCAACAATGGATCTACTTCCTTGTAACGATGTTGTAAAGGCGCTTTAAAAAACCTGACCTTTCGCACGACCTTCGTCTGAGTTCATTACCAGGAAGCTCTTCAAGACCTGCAGCAAAAATACTCTCGATTGAAACAGAACATGTTTAAATTTCTGATTGCTCGTACAGTTGAAAGAAAGATCAATAGCACACAACTGCAGTCTAAACCCAACCATACTTGAAACCTGACGGCCTATGCAACACCCGGCGCATACAGACATGGAGCGAGGTTGGTACATGAACTTAATGTTGGGTCTTATCGTGTTGCACTGTGCGGTTCACGCAAGCAAGGAAGCGCGTGAGGTGTGTGAGTGTATCGACCACAGGCCTCGCATAGTTGACTGCAGCGATAGAGGTCTGATGGAGTTACCGACGGGGATACCAAACGACACCAACGTACTGTAAGTGAAACAATTATCATTACTTACCCTACAGCGTCTTTAATTTGCTTTACCTTTCTCACTGACTGAGGGACTGAGTGGGTTGAATCCCCACCCCAATTGACTTCCTCTCCTCCACCCCCCACCAGTTTGACAATACCACGAGACCATACGAGACAATAATACCAAAAGAAAATAAAAGAGACATGTATAGTCAACGGAATAAAAAAAAAGACTCCAATCAAAATTTGCTGTACATTGAATGTATATTTCAGACTGAAACACACAGAAATGGCCCTGAAACGCAGCAATATGTGCATAAATAAAATACGTATGGATTGTTCAGCTACCGTAACGCCTCGCATCCCCGATTGTGGGTTTCCACGTTGGTTTTTTTTTCCTGGGGGGGGGGCCAATAATTATTTCTGAGGCCCAACTTTCAACCCCTCCCCCGCAAAAAAAGGACATGAGGTGAATTTCACTTTTAAAATCCTGCGTCCTTTTTACACCAGGCTTTCGATGTTCAACTTGACTTATCAATCGCTTAAGGCGATCAGTTGCACCACAGAAGGCCAGTCCACAGACAGTGCAGGTTCCTTGCTGCTGGGTCTACATTGTGTGAACCCCATACATGTTACATGTGCATGCACAGTTCGACAAATTCATGATTTCCTGTGTTTGTGCATCATTTTAAATGATCAATTAAAGAAAACATGGTTTAATTACCCGCCAAAAATATTACATTTGATATTTAATTGATCAGAAATCTATAGGTGCCTATATGCCACTATAAGAATGATTCAGGAATGTCAAACAAGTCGTAAATTCAAGCCATACTAATTGTTCCCTGTTGGTGGTAGGCATTCATATGATGCTTAACTGCCTAAAGGAAATACAATCTTGGATAAGAGAGATCCCAAACCCTGGTTCAGTCTTGATGAATAACCAGAATATAAGGCTGCTGGTCGGGTTTTCTTTTAAAAGAGGATTAAAGGCATGAAAATACCAAAACGTAGAGTGTGGCGTCACCACCATGATTGTTGACTGACTGACTCACCGACTGATTGTGGGAAGAACAAAAAGAGAGTCTTCTATGTATATACCTGCCTGACTTAATGACTGCATGTCTCTCGTGAGCCAGGCAGTGCAATGAATGTGCTCCAACCCCTTAGTGTAGACACTATTGATTGATGAAAAATATCATCCGGTGAATGGCCATTCAGAATCAGTTAAATAGTATGTTTGTGGTCTCTGGGACCAATTTGATCTAGATTTGCTTGTTCTTGTGTCTTGGAGGGTGACAATGCATATATCTAATAACAGCCAAGGTAAAAAGAATTACTTGAAAATAAATACGTCGGAGGACAATTGTTTCCCAGTTCAACTTCGATACTTTACATGTATATATATCAAGTTGTGCTTTTGGGGCTTTTGACTCCTCATCAACAGTCCTTGCCACGACCTTCAACGTAACCTATACACTGATACCACGAAGCAAAACATTCCTTTCTAATACACAATGTACGCTATACAGATGCCTACTATAACACCTCGAATGAACAATATTAATTATCAGAAAAATTTGCCAGAATGACTTGAAGGAGATACCGAAGAATAGTTTGATGGAACTTCCGTACCTAATTTCGCTGTAAGTACATTGTATGCCTTATTGTATGCCCGTTTTGTACAAACATTATTATTTAGCCCTAACATTGCCGAGCAAAACCAATTTCATATGTTTTGTATTGATTGTACTAGCTTAGTTTTACATAGCAGTACGTACATACGCTTACTAACATATTATAAAGAAACTTTACTGCTTGCAAGCCACATAAAATTGGATCCAGATATATTGTTATCTTCATATCAACTTTTTACAGAGTTTTAATGAATAGCACGTCTCTTTCAAAATTATTAGTCCTAATACGCAGTTTATTGTTATTAATGGAAAATCCACTGTATTCCAACCTCGTCTCGAAGAGCTACTTTATTTTCAACCTCGTTTCCCATATTAACCTCTGTTTTGAAAACTGTTCCTCTGGATCCTGATTCGACACAGCAACAACAGAAAAAGATCATTGTCAATTATAAGGTTCACTTACTTCGGTCCGAACCTGGTTCGCCATCTTAGCTAGTCTCATTTCAAGGTACAGTCCATATAAATATCATTGACAGCTATCCAAAAAGTAACTGAAGATTTTTTTTGTTGAAAGGCATAATTGGTTTTAAGATAGTAATGGACTAAACTCCACGAGAAATTATTCTTTCTGGCAAGCTGTCATGTTCAAGAATATAATAAAATCAGTCCATTTCCAACGATGCGTCTAAAGACGCAATTTTAGTCATTTTCGTCAGCAGTTCCTGTTTAATTCGGTGAAGCCGTGAATTGATGCGCGTAGGGCATTAACACGACTTACACGCCTGCGGTTGTTATAATTCGTCGTTTCGGTTAGCGACATCATGCCATTGTAGCTGCAATTGGGTGAAAGAAGACGTGTCCCGGACGTTGATTTGGGGCGCAATTCAAAACATGGGGAACTTTTGAATAGAAATCCAGATCCTATAATATTGTTTTCTCGGAATAGACAGCATTAACTGAGCTAAAACTTCCTCAGGTTAGTTATTCAGTGTCCGTCTTAAGATTTGAGCATTTTTGATGCTTCAAACGAGTTACAATGATGTACTCTACCTCTTAAATACTACAAAAATAGCACTTGAAAATGTGAATATGAGGCAAAACTCGAATATAACCACCGTTTATTAAAACCTAACTGTATTTTCTCTGTTTTTACATAGCAATTTGACCGGTAACAGCATTGACAAGCCTTTCGAAATTCCTGAGTCTGTAGTGAATTTGTAAGTACAACATGTATACAACATTACATATTGAACTGCCTCTTGACATTGTATATCACTGGTATTTTCACATCAAAACAAAAGTCACTTCGCGGGTTCAGTTGTGAAGATAACCCATTTCAAAACATTCTCTTCTTATATAACACTTTAACGATGGGAATACGTTCACCTGTTGCTCTTAGATACGCTAGTGGAAATCAACTGCAAGACATCGACTTGGTCATGAAAAACGGAGTTAAGCTACAGATAGTGTGAGTCAATATTAATTGCTTAATGTTCGTCTTTTATTCAAATAGATGAAATTTTCTCACGCAGATCGATCACTCACGCCTTTCGACTTTTAAAATTTTTAAGTTCTTCAAGATAGTTAGTTTGCGAATTCGATAAGTTATTTGACGCGTAAATGGGAAATGGGAAATTGCTTTGATTCTGAGGATTAAATCACTGTAACTGTGATTTTTTACCACCACAAATTATGTTGTTCATTGAGATATGCAGACTGGAAACTGATGACTTTATAAATGGGCGAAATGTGTACATGCTAATTGATTGTGTTGTATTATAATGAAGCTGTTGCGCCCAATCATAATACTGCCGCAGGGGATTTTGTCGTTGCGGATGATCAACGCAAAATAATTAACTTAGGTGTCAACTTCGGCTTCTGTTCTAGGAATTTCGAAGACAACAGAATAAAGGCGATCGGTAACAACACCTTTGCAAGATGTACCAAGTTGATCAATGTGTAAGTTCGCATATTACTGTTATATTTGGCGATAATGACAGTGCCACTTTTGTGAAAGCAAAGTCTTATACCAATCTCGCCCAGGGCTTACTTTATTTTAAACCTCGTTGACAATAGTACGGGTGGAAAACATGTTTCTTGTATTGCGATTCGATATAGCTTTAAAAAATCATGTAGAGTCCAGTTATTAGATCAAGATGGACGAGTCAAATCGAGTCACAGTGTACGTGTGGTCGAGTCGAGTTGAGTCAGTCACCCCTTCGGACACAAGTGCAGTCGGGTCGCTAAATTGAGACCGATCTGACCAACTCTGCGGATCTGATTCCGAGAGAAATTATCCCATCTTCAACTTAAACACTACATACAAAACCACACTGATTTAAGAGTCCTTTCGTTTTTTTTTTATACTTTGTGGGATGAAAAGACTTTGGGAGCAAGTAACCAAAATAGAATTTTGAGGATGCAATGATTCAATTTTTTGCGTTATTTTCAAAGGTCATCAAGCCAAACTGCGAAGTAATGTCACAACAGTAAATATATAACGACAAAGTATCATCCTTACCCTTTACAAGGAAAAAATAAAAACACTTCTGAAAAATCCCCTTTATATTATTTGAGGCCCTATAATACAGCATGTTTTTACAACTAGCAAAATTGCATGTTTTGCTCCATTTTTACCCCTCCAAAATGGCACTTGTCGGGCACTCTGAATAATTTCCCTTCGGCAATGGTTAGTTCAGACATTGTTTTTTTTTTCATATCATGTGAGAAAAGTTTGGGTTATTGTATATCCTTTGTGAGGTAGCGCTCCAAAAATGGTAAATTTCACAAAATCCTTAAAAGGTGTATTTTCAGTGTTTCCTTTATGTTCAGTCATAACTTGTATAATTGGTATTGTTTATGAATCAAGCACATTTTCACACAAACAGAATCAGACTTTGTATCATTTTTAGACAAGTGGATGAATAGTAGGTCGTGTTGTCTCACCCACACCTGGCTAGGACCCGCCCACTCCCCCTTTGCCACCGAATGTATAAGTTGTATGTTGCATAACGAAACAAATGTAAATAAATAATATGCAAGTGAACATTTCGAAATAATATAGTCTTCCTTTTCACAGATTCCCCTCCCCCCCCCCCCACCCCGGGGGCATTGCTAGGGGTTGAGGGTGGGGTGTGACCACCCACCAATAACTTGGCTTTGTCGGTAAAATCATTGTCACATGGGCAAACCTCATGTGTTTGCAAGCCGCAATGAATATTAATGACCATATCCATTGTCCTCTTATTGAAGTGCACCATTATTCAAATGTTGTCCAGTCCTCCCTTGGCCCCGCCCCTTCCCTTGCCACCAAATTAAGATTTTGATTTCTGCATGTATTTGCCTAAATTGAATTGTAAATACTAGATATCAATTTGCAAGTGAACCTTTTACAATCTACAAGAAATAGTAAGTGGAGCGCATATTTCAAACAAAAACTCTTTCACAGGAATTTGAACTCGAATGATTTGACTGTTATTGAAGCGGGTACATTCAAGAGTTGCAGCGACCTCCAACATTTGTGAGTATACAACTAAGACTCTTTAAAAAGAAAAAAGAAAAAAAAAGACGCCGTAAAAAAATCACAGAGATAACTTATAAGGTTTCCATTTTTATGGTTGATACTGTTGACAACATGTTTCATCGTTTTACCTTATTTTCGCAGTGTAGGCTGCGCTTGGCTTATTCGTGGGTTAGTCAAATTTCAAGGCCAACTTATAGACATCTTACTCAAAAGATAACATTCAGAAAAATAAAAAAGTTATTTTGGTCCTAAATCCGAGATAATAGGACCAGAGATCTATCAGCGCAAGGTTAAAGTGAATCTCTACAAAAAAATTATGTTGAGTTTCGATTTGTCTCCAAATATCTAGTTCTGGGGTTGGTTATAATGACAGTTTAAGGCGATGTGAATAGGCAGTATATCTTGGCAAATGAGGGCGGATCTTCGCAGAGCGCCCTCACGCGCTCAAAAACCAAAGCACTTCATTAAACGTTGGGTGCATGTTTCTTTCTTTCCCCGAAGGAATCTTTTAAGCAATCATTTGAAGGAACTCGGCCCGGATACTTTCGAAGGACTGGAAGCCCAACAAGTGTAAGAAACACTGACAGCACGGTGGACTTTGCACTAATTGCGCCTAACTATCCGGTTGTTAGTAACAACGTCATACACGCGCGCACAACACTGATAACTAGCTCCCAGTAGTCAGGGCTGTTAGGGCGTTTTAGGGGCTGTTTGCTTCAGATTCTTCCAAAAGCACCAAATTCGGCACAGATGCCGTCCATACCATTCTATTTATGTGGAGTTATTGTGGAGTGTTGTGGTCCAATGGTTACGATGTTTGGCTCACTTGTTGCAGTACGTGGGTTCAAACCCGGACGGGGAACATGGTGCTTGTCTTCTTGGGCAAGACACTTTACTACAATTGCCTCTCTTTACCGATGAGTATAAATGGGTACCTGTGAAGGTCGAGACCAGATGTAAGGGGTAATGAAGCCCTTTGAGAACTTTGGTACAAAGCGCTATATAAGCCCAACATATTATTATTATAATTATTAATATTATTTCGGAATCATTAAAATGACATCAGATTTAGATTCTGTGAGCCCGAAAACCCACTAAAGAAGGTATTATTTAAAAAATTAAGGTCGTTATTTTTTTAACTGTGATATAATTATGAGGCGGCATTTTGGATTTTGCCAAAACGGCGGTCTCTTCGGGCGTCTGTCTTGCCTCAAATCGTAAAATAAAATCAGAATGATTCAGATTGCTGGACCCCGAAAGTACCTGGAAATTGGTAACATTTATGATTCTAGTTCATTTGGTTCAATTGACCTCCGACGCGGTTGGCGGCCATTTTGCCAATATGGCGGCCCCGTGGGGCGCCCGTCTTCGGGCGCCCGACAAAAATCGAACTAGTATGGTATGGTCGACATCTGTGCCGAATTTGGTACTTTTGGAAGAATCTGAATGAAATATCCCTAAGACCCCCGACTACATTGGATAAACGGGGGAGGTGCGTTAACTTCCGTTTCCATTCGCGCTATGCTACACCGTGTGAAGTATGCGTGGTTGAATTAAGATGACGTCACACTAACGAACCGGATAAAATGGTTCATGCGCAAATGGTACGCATGAAAGGGATACGTGCGCAAGCGGTACGCGCGCTGATACAATGTGTTATTTCCTTAAGTTTCAAATAACACGCGCAAATCAGTTACCTTGTCTTACCAGAATGTGTTTTAAACAGGTTTCACCATTTATGCGATTTTTTTTTCCTTTTGGTGTACTTACAATATGGCGGGG
This sequence comes from Patiria pectinifera, assembly GCA_029964075.1. NCBI lineage: Eukaryota > Metazoa > Echinodermata > Asteroidea > Valvatida > Asterinidae > Patiria > Patiria pectinifera. The sequence goes on from JASAOE010001325.1 coordinate 13,760, forward strand.
AATTGTTAAGCCTTGACGTAGCGCAGCAAAAACCTTTTCGAAATACTGATTTTCCCCATAAACGCCATGTACACAAAGTAGAATTACCATTCGTGCACATGAATAATTAATTAGCCATAATTCCATAACCCTTTGACGTATAGTCAGGAACCTTATTAGGTATGTTCATGATAAATTAATCTATGTATGTACAGAGTTTCATAATTTGTTGTTACTCGATTGCCAAGATCCCTCCCTCCGTTTGAGAGATGGTCGAAATAACCCGGCTCTCTTAAGGTTAAACCTTGAATTGTATAATTGCGTTTGTTCACATTTCTTGGCATTACAGATTGATGCGATACGATGTGCAATTGTTTAAAGCACATACCTTTGGTAAAAGCACCAGGCTCAACTTGATGTGAGTATGCATGCCAGTCATGGTAATTACTGTAAGGAGAAAAGCATTCAAAGAACGGTGGTCGTTTCTTCAAAATACAATTTTCTCTCTAGAATGTAATTTTGAAAATCTACTAAAATACGCCCAAACTATTACATGTATATAAATATTGAGGATATAAATGGTTATACTTTTAAACGGATAGCAGAGACAACCCTGAGGATTGGCTTATATACACGCACAAGTTTTGCCCTCAAAAATGGTTTGGATTAGAGGTTTTATCCTTTCAAAAAAAAAAAATATATATATATATCAATCACATTATTTTATTACCACACTGAAGTTTGTTATTTGTGAAAGAAAATATAGTTGTTAAAACTGCGTGTTAAATATTCAATGTCTTTACGTGAATCTTAGATAGACAATCAGAATCCCCGAGATTCCAGCTTATTTGTTTATTGGATCCCTCGAATAAACTACACAGGAAACAAATCGACACGTTGTGAGTATTACAGTACTCTGAAAAAGATAATGGCGCACAGGTTTGGTCATTATTCCAAAATCTTACTTTTTACTTTTGAAGTCTTCGTTTTCAAGACGAGTATCACAACAAATTGAACAGATTATAACTTCAACTTATCAATAACAGTTGAATTGTTTGGTAATGTGTGGGTTTTGTCTCTCATGCTCTTTAGTTCTGTGCTAATAACGCAGTCAGCCGAGTTGCCATTGGAGCTTTAATGGTGTTAAAAACTTCCAGAAGCTGTGAAGTAAAATTAATCATCAACGTTACATACAAGAAAAAAAAAGTAATTTTTATCAAGTTTACGAATGCAGTGTTATAACAGTGGGCATTGTAATTTAAATGTTCTCAATATCAGACGAAAACCGAGATGCATTATCATTAATATTTCAACTCCTCAATTTGAACTCTACTAAGAAACTGTATTGATAGGAGAATGCAGAACAATCACCTAACGACTGCTCTACCAGAGGGTTTGTTTGACGCGAAGACTGAAATCGAAGTCAAGTGTGAGTGCAGTTCACTTCTTCTGATTTATGTTTCCATATGTCTTCATGACATCAAGTGTAGTAAATAATGCTATCATCAGACTTCAATTAACAGTATTACAGGCAACTTTTGTTTTATTATTGAAGAACTTCCCAGACAGTTAGTCAAATATCTAAAGTCTATAAAATGTACAGTCTTCCTTGACTGTAGGACCTGTTATAAAATCCTTCCAACGAGATTCATTTATCATAACATATGAGACAAGAAGAACATTTTCAATCACGCGTATTAATTAGGTGGTCATTTGTATCCCGTTTCTATCCTACAGGTTTCTAGCGAGAACGATATCGATTTTCTACCAGAGAATTTGTTGAATTAACACATCAATAGCCGGAAATGATGTAAGATTTTTGACAGACATGTTTTGTTGTCTCACGTATAACCAAAAAAAAATATTTTAGCAACAATAGGCTGTTTTCCTCTACAATGCATAAAAACAAATAATTCCTTTAAAAATAAAAATACAGGCGGCATGCTGCTTTAGACAAATTGAAAGTGTTTAACATAATTGCTATATAACATCCGAGTCTTTGGGGTAGGATGGGCCTTGAGGATGCCTTATTTTGGACGAAGGTACATCTATCAATTTTAATAAGTGGCCAAAATATATTTGGTAATTAAATAGTCGTATACACAACGTCCTTTTCAGGCCGCACAAACCCCCTTCAGTTGTTTCCCAAGAGGACATTAATCAAGTCTATTTATTGCAGTTCTCAACCCAACCCCTCCCTGTCAAAAAAGACAATCCGACGAAAACGAACACTACCTTGTATAACCTTCATCTTGAATACACTTGAGAGGTATTTTGAATTGAACCTATGTTTAATTTTCCTTTTTTCCAACATGTTCATATTTCGAAGTGACATTAGCTTCAATCGTC